>CM028365.1:40882435-41172435 GCA_016624345.1 Platycodon grandiflorus
TTTTACTCTCGAATTTTGTGCAAATAAGTTATGTTTTTGATATTTTTGTGTTAAATTATAATTTTTGTTGTTGCTATTATTTTGCTATAAAGTATAGTATTGAATATATATATGTATATATATATATATATATATATATATATATTGAATGACCACCTCAGTAGGCGGCACCACAGAACTGACCACCTAAGGTTGGCGGCACCACCGGGAAAAGCCACCTAGGGATTGGTGTCGCCCGTAACAAAATTTGAACTTTTTAATTGTAAATTAATCCTTTTCCGTTAAATTCTTAAGCTGAATGTCATTACATTAGTCATTTAGATTAAGTACTCTAACGGAAAGGACTATATAAAATAATTTGGACAACTACCTCCGGCTGCGGCACCACCCAGAGGCGAGCACCTATGGTTGATGGCACCCTACAAAATTGAATTTTTGTGGCAAATTAGTCTTTTTCCATTAGAATTCTTAAGGGAATGACATTCGTTAAGTATTCTAGCCGAAAAGGACTAATTTGCAATAACAAAAATTTCAAAATTTTTTATAGAACCCATATTTTTGGGTGGCACTAGATAAGGTAGTGCTACCTCCAGGAAGTGACACTCCTTAGTTAGAGCCACCCAAAATGGGTGGCACTCTAAGATTTAAAAATATATATATTTAACTATAAAAATGAATTGTTGCACAACTACACTCGTGAATTCAACACAAATTAAAATAAATTTTGTAACTATTAAGCAAAATATATTTAAAATTACCGTAAAATAGTTTACGATAATAGACATTTTCTTGTACAAATTCATCATTGAATCTATTTGTTAGTTTTAATAAAATCTCATAGGGGTCAATGTAACATTTCCATAACTAAAAGTTGAGAAGAGCCAAATTGTCAAATTTTGAATCCTAAAATATTAGGGGCAAAATAGTCTCTTTTGGGAAGAGGGGGAGGGGCTGCATTTAGCAAATATGAAAAAGTAAATGTTTTAACTACCAATGCACATGGTTGTGTGGTAGGGATATATGCAAAGATCTCCCTTCTCCAATAAACATTATTCTCAAATTCAAAGATCTCCCTTATCCCATGAGGATTACTCTCAAATTCAAAGACCGGCTCATGCAACAAAAGTGATAACTAGGAAAATCCATTGCTCAAAATATTAATAAAATATCCTTGAAATTTTAAGGATTTTACTTTAGACACACTTCAAGTAAACCAAATAAACTTATGCCTTCACTAAAAAATATAAATAAATCATTTATTAAAAGATCCAAAACACAAAAATTTAATTTAAGGTTAAAATCTTAATTCAAGGATAGGTGAGATTTACTGCTATTAAAGGAGATTGAACTATTGTCAAAGGAAATGAAATTCATCATAAAACTTTAAATTCGGGAATTCATTTTAAGTTTGATTTTGAGCATTATTTTGTAAATGTAAAATTATAGCAAATCCAAGGAAAGATCGACCTAACTAAAAAAATTAAAAATACATTCACATGATAGATAGGGTCAACTCAATTCAGCAAAGCCTTGTGCCGACTACTTAAATCACGTCCCCTCAACTATCGGTTAAGTTTGAGTTACCTCCTTCAACTATTAATTGAAACAATGTGTTCCCCTCAGCTATAACATTTTTTAAAATTGCACCTTCTATTTAGGCAATGTCGTTTGAATTGACAGAATTTGCCCACCCAAGACTCATGACCATCTGTGTATTATTTTTACGATAATATTCAAAATAAATAAAAAATTACTTTTTGACCATCTTTCGGTACAAAGAGAGTTTTAGAGCAATAAGATAAAATAGTTAATTGAAACAATGATAGGGTTTTATTATTAAGAAATAATACTTAAAGATGTTCACATAAGCCTCAGATGGACATTTTACGTCAACTCAAATGGCAGTACCTAAACAGGAGCTGCGATTAAGAAAAAAAGCTATAGTAGAGGAGGCCACATTGCTTCAATTGGTAGTTGAAGGGGCAATTCAAACCTAACGCATAGTTGAGGGGGCTTATTTCTGATTTTCCCTTATTTATTTTACTTAATAATTACATAGGGCAATAATGTCTCTTTACCGTTGCTTGTCAAATAAAGACTTTATGAGTGTAACAGAGTTATTCACAAAATCAATTAAGATATACTTGGTACTCATCCGAGAAGCAACTTATCAAAGTACCAAACTATTTCAAATCTCATTGAATTGGCCAAATTCAAAATTCATACTGGAGCAAAAGCTTTGATAGAGCCAAATTGCAGCCTACATTGAAATAAATATAGTTCAAACGGATCTCTTTAGAACAATCGAGAAAACAATTAAAGCAAAAAAAATTCAATTATTCCTTTGAAGGCCTTGCCGATCAGAAGGCATCCACATTTGGAACAAAAGATCGCCGCTAACCAGCAGAATCCCAACAGACCCTAAAACCTTATCGGCTTACACCACAACCACCGTGAGAGGCAAGGGTTTCATACGGTGGTTTGCACTAATCTTTGAATTTGGGTGACTAACCCATTATCCGACTAAGGTTCAAAATAAAATTTAGAATTCACTTTTTGAAATTGAAATTGATAGTATTTATTTTTCATTTTTTAATAAATGGAACCTACTTTTCCGTCCCAAATAGTTCTTCGAAAAAAAAATGCCTTTACTTTAGACACACTTCAAGTAAACCAGATAAACTTATGCATTTACTGAAAAATATAAATGAATCATTTATTAAAAGATACAAAACATAAAAATTTAATTTATGATTAAAATCTTAATTCAAGGATAGGTGAGATTTAATGCTATTAAAGGAGATTGAACTATTGTCAAAGGAAATGAAATTCGTCATAAAACTTTAAATTCGGGATTTCATTTTGAGTATTATTTTGTAAATGTAAAACTATAGCAAATCCAAGGAAAGATCAACTTAACTAAGGTGCTTTTGGAACCCCAATGCCATAGCTTGGAATTAGAATTGGAAGAACAATTTGAATTTCGTGAAGTTCAAATTGTTCATTAAATTACAATTCCAAAACATTGCATTAAGTAGCCAAACATAGCTTAAAGAAAAACAAAATACATTCACATGATAGGGTCTACTCAATTCAGCAAAGCCTTCTGCCGACTACTTAAATCACGTTTTTGCATTAGCTGGTTTTAAGGAAAAAATAAAAAATAAAGTATCTTCTTGCAACAACTTTGAGATAACTACTTTTATCACGTTTTTCTCATACATTCTTGTAAGGGAAATATCTTATCACACCTATTTAGAATAAATCTTTAAGTCGCGCATTTTCTTCAATTCTTTCAGTAATATATCTTCTCGACAACCTAAATCATGTTTTTCCTTTCGGCCATAAGAAAATATCTTCTTAGAGTTATTTATGTCATATTAAATTACTCCCTCCGTCCCGGATAACCATCTAAGTTTATTTTTATTTGTTGGGTTAATTACAAAGAACCCCCTCAACTATCGGTTAAGTTTGAGTTACCTCCTTCAACTACTAATTGAAACAATGAGCCCCCCTCAGCTATAACATTTTCTTAAATTGCACATTCTATTTGGGCACTGTCGTTTGAATTGACGGAATTTGCCCACCCAAGATGCGCATGACCATCTGTACGTATTATTTTTACGATAATATTCAAAATAAAGATAAAAATTTACTTTTTTGACCATCTTGCAGTACAAAGAGGTCTTAGAACAATAATAAAATAATTAATTGAAACACTAATAGAGTTTTATTATTAAGACAAAAATATTTAAAGATGTTCACATAAGCCTCAGATGGGCATTTTACGTCAACTCAAATGGCAGTGCCTAAATAGAAGCTGCGATTAAGGAAAAAAGCTATAGTAAAGGAGGACACATTGCTTCAATTGGTAGTTGAGGGGGACTATTCAAACCCAACGCATAGTTGATGGGGCTTATTTAGAATTTACCCTTATTTATTTTATTTAATAATTACATCGGGCAATAATGTGTCTCTTTACCGTTGCTTGTCAAATAAAGACTTTATGAGTGTAATAGAGTTATTCACAAAATCAATTAAGATATGCTTAGTACTCATCCAAAAAGCAACTTATCAAAGTACCAAACTATGTCTAATCTCATTTAATTGGCGAAATTCAAAATTCATACAGGAGCAAAAGCTTTAATAGAACCAAATTGCAGCTACATTGAAATAAATATAGTTTAAACGGATCTCTATAGAACAATCGAGAAAACAATTAAAGCAAAAAAAATTCATTTATTCCGGCCTTGCCGATTTGAAGGCATCCATATTTGGAACAAAATATTGCCGTTAACCAGCAGAATCCCAACAGACCCTAAAACCTTATAGGCTTACACCACAACCACCGTGACATGCAATGGTTTCATACGGTGGTTTGCACTAATATTTGAATTTGGGTGGCTAACCCATTATCCGACTAAGGTTCAAAATAAAATTTAGAATTCACTTTTTCGAAATTGAAATTGAGAGTATTTATTTTTTCATTTTTTTTAATAAATGGAACCTACTTTTTCCGTCCCAAATAGTTCTTCAAAAAAAAAAAAATGCCTTAATTAAAATTATCATCACTTTATTGTTTATTGAGTTTTTTTAATTTATATACAATTTGTATATAGAACATGCCACTAACCTTCTTGCAAGAATATTTGTATCCAACCAATTTTTTTCTCTCTTCCTCATTGCATACCAGCTTCACCATTTCATAAATGTGTAATGCTACATATACTGATTTTATCAACAAAAAGTATTTATAGCATGCTTTAAGTTTTGCACATTCCAACCAACGTACAACACTTTAAAGCATGCTGTAAATGTATTATGTTGATAAACTTTGTGGATATAGCATTTTCCTTCACAAATTTGCATCGATTTTGTTGAAATTATGAACTTGGCACTTATTTGGATAGATGATTCATTTTGTGATTTTAAGTTTGTTCTCATAATTTTGTAATAACTAAATAAAAAAGAGTGAGGAGCCAAAATAATAAGTCCAATACAATAGTAATGACTACGAGCCCGTTTGGTGTAGTATTTTCAAAACGTAATGTTTTAAAAACGTAGCGTTTCTAAAACGCAGATTATTTAAAATGCGATTTTTTTCTTTATAAATGCGTTTGGGATATTATATCAAAACACAACTTTTTATTCCTCTTGCGTTTTAAAATCGCGTTTTGGGAAAAAGCTAGGAATTCAGCGTTTTTAAAACGCGCGGCGTTTTCTACCGCAGCATTGAAACGCTAAGTTAAGGAATAAGTTGCGTTTTAACCTGCGTTTGGCCAAAAACACGAACAAACGGGCTCTACTTATGTTATGGTTTGCTATTGCTGTTTCCTGGCTTTTGAAAACGGGGCTTCAATGTAGATATAAAATTAATGAAATTAAAATTTTTCTTTAACGAAAAATAGTGATGTTGCATGAAACAATGGAATTAACTATATTATTTATAAAATGTAGACAATAGTAGCTTTGAGAGAAAAACTCAAGTGAGGTAAGCTTGAGTCATCTTTTATTAAACCAAATTTATAAGGATGTTTTTAGAAAAATAATTTGATACTAAAATTAATTTGGGCTACCAAACATCAAATTATCTATTATCAACCAAACATAAGATAATTCAATAACCAAGACAAAATAATCTCGGTTAAAATAATCTAGAGTAATGCTAGAAACACCTAAAGATTACCAAATTGTGTGCATAAAAATGATGTAGCATCATATGTATCATTTTATTTAGCATCTTGTTGGCTCCACTTTGAATTATGAAGTTAAGCCAACAAGATAACACATGAGTGTCACATCATTTTGTGCACAAAATTTGGTACTCATTAAATGTCTCAAGCATTACTCAATAATCTATGTTTTAGTATTAATTAGTGTTATCTTGACATTCCAACCAAACGACCCTAGATTTATATTTTTATTTATCAAGGAAAATAGTAGTTTTGAAAACCTCTAGAGTGTAGTAGGTGTTAGTAAAGGTTAGCAAGTATAAGGTGACATCTATGGCGCCAGGGGTCAATTTTGGGTGGTTAACTCCATTGTCTAATGATGCTTGAAAATAAAACTGATTTTCTTTCCCAACTAAAATTGAGAAAGCAGCTAGAACTTTTGCCATGTTGTAACAAATATGAATAAATACAGAAACGGTAGCATAGTTCTTAGTTTTAACATATTGACATGCGCATAGTTTTTACATTGACATGCGTATTTTTTTGTTGACAATAAATGTAGCGTACTTTCAAACTAGTTTTCAATTTTGAAACTAGCTTTTGAAAATCTTCTTTCAGAATACCATCCTGTCATAATATAATTCTTAGAGTAAGCAGCTAGAACTTTTCTCTTTCAGCTATATGATCATGGCTCAATGGTTGGACCTCCTTCAGAGCATACTGTTTCGGGAGGATTATTTGTTTCTGGATGCATATAAGCGAGCGACTCTGTAGAACCTTCAGTGCCAAGAAATGTGTTGGTGTGATTTTGAATACAAGTTAGGCAAAGATACTGTAACAGTGAAATGAAAAGAAATCCAGAAAATTGAAATCTTCTTCATTCTCCGTTCTTTGCAGTTCAGAGGGTGAACAATGAAAAGTCCAGTTAATTAATGAGGTGAACTTCATGAAAGACTTATATTTACCAATCCCAAATGAAATAGGATCTCAGCCAGATAATGGTAGAAAGCCACAGATACCTAATAGAAGTCGGTGAGACCTGATACCTTCTCCATTACGGGAAGGAAGTAGCGAAGGAATCACAATATTCGCCATCTGAACGAATATAAACAAAAGCATTGACCATGAAGATAAAAACGCAAAAATTAAAAGTCAAAGTCCAAGGAGAACAAGAAAATAGTGAGCAATTTAATGTGATGCATGTCCCATAATTAGAAGTCAAACATTCCAGTTGCACTAATCCAAGAATTGGATAGAGAAAAGATGGGGACGTGAGGTAAAGGGTCTAACAATCAAGCCTTTTACCACACTTATGGACAACCTGTTTTTAAAGACTTAGTAGCAACAGGCACTAGAATATTTAGTCGTCTATTACAAAGAAGTATATAAGAATCTGCATGTAAATCAATCAAATGAAGGTATTTACAAGAGGAAAAATAACTATTCACCATAGTGTAGCCAAAAACTTAAACACAAATTAGGCACGTCCATCTCCTTAATAAGTGTGTGTATGTGTGTGTGTGTGAGAGAGAGACCTAACATCTTTATGGTTTCCGTTGAGAGAGAGAGATCTAACGTCTTTATGGTTTCCGTTGACACAATAAGCGAGATGTTGTCGAACTTGATCTTATGCATGCTTCCTCAAGGATAAGATTTGCAATAGATGATGATGAATACTCTCAAGATGTTGCATCTCGTGTTTGCCTCATTAATTTGCGAGTCATTTGTTCCATCTCATCTTTAGACATAATGTCCCACAAACCTTCACCTTCAATTGTAATTAGTTTCTAAAATCGCTAGGCGCGTAGCGGCGTCCGGTTGCTAGTCGGGCCTAGTCGGGGCCTGCGGGGCCTAGAAATTGAGGCATAATTACACTATAGGTCCACACCAAACCTTCGCACAATAATAAATAACTAAATTTGACCAAATAAACTAAAATTGATAATCACATTACAACATTAAAAATTTAAAATTAAAATCATATTTAATATCATTTCAAAGTGGAGGAGAAAGAAAATACTTTAATAACTTGAGGGGAAGAGGAAATACTTTAATAACTTGAGGAGAAACACTTAATAACTTGAATAACTTTGTTGTCATTTTTGAGAAGTGATAAGTGAACCCTAAAACTAAAAGCCTAAAACTGCTTCCTCCGGCTCTCTCTCTCAATAGACGCGGTATCAGATCTGAAGCAGCACCAACGCGATCCTCCCTCTCTCTCTCTCTCTCTCTCTCTCTCTCTCTCTCTCTCTCTCTCTCTCTCTCTCTCTCTCTCTCAGAGAGAGAAGAGTTGAATTCAATTTTGCCCATGGTGGAGGCACAATCATGGACAATGCGGCGAAGCAACAACCCGATGCTAGAGTCGTCAATTGACCAAGTCGTCGACATACCGGTGACACCTCCCGGTGACGTCGGTACAACAACACGAACTCGATCAACTCATTACTTTCTCGACCATTCTCATTTCTTTTTCTTTTTTTCTCAATAGAGAGAAAGTTGCTTAGAATAGAAATAGAGTTAAAAAAAACAAAAACAAAACAAAAACAAAAAATTACATACTCATACTAAGAAGATAGTTAAGGAGTATGAATAATATGAAAAAAATATTTTCATTTTCCACAGTTGTATAAAAAAATATTTGCCACATAATGGTGAAAGGGTAGATGCTGAAGAAAACTCCAACAAAAATAAATCTTCACCATTCCCAGATGAATTGGGCCGATTGACAGTTCAGTCAACTAAAGGAAAAAAGAATCAGTTACTAAGGAGATCTCAACCACTCTTGGAGAAGAAAGGTAATGTCATCTTTGTCCAAGACCTTCGCCTATCATTACCAATCCTAAATGAAAATTTTGTAAATTTAATATAAAAATAGACAATAATTTAGGAATAATAAAATCTTAAAAATAATATTCATTTAGGGACGAAGAGAGTAATTAATAAACAACTACTTAAAGTTGTATAGCTTGCTACTGCTAAGGTAGGTAAGGCAACTTACAATTGGTTAATCATCGTCTTTAGGATCATCGGCTTCATCCGCAACCTTGTCTACCACCTTTGTAGAATACTTGTTATCGAGGTTATAATTGCTGCCCCTTTCTTGTTTGTCCTCTCTTTTTCTCTTTTTATCTGCTGCGACATGTATTATAAAGATTTTAAATTGTGGAAAACATGCACAGAGTCATTGTCAAGAAAGAATGTTGAGAAAGGTTTTCATATACGTATTATAAAGTAGGATAAAGTTTCTATTACGTATAAAATGTTGCATTTTTAACTCTTACCAAAATTGAGAAGGTTTTGTAGGATTCTTTGAGAAAAGTTTCCACTATTTGGGTCACGGTTGGTCGAAACCTCCTTACTTTTCATGTTGTAGCTCCCAACCACTTGTTGATTGACGAGAGACTTTCCGTCTATCTTCTAAGTGATAACCCTTTGAAGTGCATAAATTTTAAAACACGCAAATCAAATGATTAGATTAACACTTAAATGGATACATTTTTGTGTTTATAGCTAATCGGGCTTAATTACCACTTAAATGGATACATTTTGATACATTATCTGTGTAAAAATTTCTTACACAAGTAGCCTTAAATTTTTTTCTATTTGATATCAAACGTCTGAAAATGGCTTACACATGTTTCTTATCACATATCACATATAACCTAAAGTTTTTAAAGAAAAAAAAATCTGATTTTTATTGTTAAATTTAAAAAATTATTTGATCAGTCGATAATCAAAGTTGATTAAAACACATCAGTATACTTTTTTTTAGATCTGAAAAGCACATAAAATTTCAATTACTACGATATCTGATGCAAATCAATTGAATTTTAAATCATTTAATTCAACATTGATATTTTTCGGGTGCTTCTTTAAATTTCATTTTACATTGACAGTATATCAATATATATACTCTTTTATCATGGTTACATAAGTACTCTCTCCGTTCCTAAAATGTGTCTATATTTTCTTTTTAGGCCATTCTAATAAAAGCACCCACTTTCTAAAAAAAAAAAATATTTGAAATACTTTTACCATGTTATACTTGATTTGCTTCTTACTATGATTGATGGCCTATACTTTCACATGGGCAATATTCTCACAATATTTTAATATTTATAGTAGAGTGATTTAGCTTTTCTTAATCGTGTATCTCTTCTTTTTTTAAATGGAGGAGTATATACTTTTAGTGAAGTGACATATTCCAATCAATTGAGGTATATATTATTTGCAAATATTAATTATTGTGCCACTCACTTTGTCTTTTCATCCCGAACTATCTTATCTACGTTGTTCAATCTAGCCTTATCGTCGCTTGGTAGAGTGAAAAATTAGCCCAGCCCAATCGGGCCTAGCCAACCCAACATTAAGGTGGGCTGGGCTTTAGTTTTGGAGGCCCAATATAACTTTGGACTTGGTCGGCCCAGCCAGATTTTAATACTTGGCCCGATGGGCTTACATGTAGGCTGGCAAAAATGGCAAAATTAGTGCAAATTAGACCATTTTGATGCGTCAGTCCGCGGGCTAGCCCATCCCAGCCCGATATTGAGAGGGATTGGGCTTTAATTTTAGAGGCCCGATGCAACTTTGGGCTGGGCTAGAATGTAGAGCTTGGCCGTGGGTTCGGGATGGGTGGCTGGCCGGCCCATTGCCGTTCTATCGCTTAATTAGACACCAACAACGGACATAACGTCCCACAAACAATCACGTTCTGAAAAGTGAAGTTCAAGAAAACCACAAATGTCAAGGGTCTCTAGAACTCGAATGTACCATTAGGAAGTAGATCATAGAAATATAGGCATGTTCATGTCAAAAGAAAAAAAAAAAGAAAAGATATGTCTATCAAATCTGATTGTTGTGTTAATCTGCGATCATAGTTATTAAAGGGGACCGCCTAGCTCGCTGAGGCGAGAGGAGGAGTGGCACGGTATGTTGCCCGAGGTACCGAGGCGAGGTGATGTGACGAGGAAACCCCAGGCCTACACCTTTGTTGCCTATTTGAGAGGCAAGATGCGAAGAAAGGCGACCTTAGGCAAGCCAAGGCCAAAATTTGACCGATTTAAAAAAATTATTTTAGATCTTGAAATTTTTCTTAGATCTAGACAAATCATCCTAATATTTGCCGAATCCAAGTCCACAGATGTCTTTGCCTTGAGGAGACAATCACATTTATACAATATTTAACGTCGATTTCGCCAAAAATCTTTCCGGCTCCGAAATTTTGCCGGAGCTATACGAAAGGGTCATTGGCATCCGGACAAAGTTAGATCCAAAGTATTTGGCTGGTTTGAAGAGGATTTAGAAGGTTATTGTTTATATTTTTGAGAATCCACCTTTAACCTTTTGATTTTCAAGAAAAAAATGTAGTTTATGATATAAATACAAAACTTAAAAGCTTAAAAAGTGTTATTATTATTATTTGTAGGCTGAGTTACATGAATTACTTTTATTTATAACTAGTTTATGAAAAAATTACAACATATAACACTTTAAAATTATTTTTCTTAATTATCGACTTGTTTGCCTTTTACTCGCTTGCCTCTCACCAAAAATCACCTCTCGCCCGCCTTTCGTTTTCGTCTTTAATAACTATGTTTGCGATCCTTGGTGGGGGGATATTTAGCTAAGTTCTCCATATACACACTAGAAGGATAGTCCTTACACCTAATATGAATTAAGGAAAAAAAGAAATTTTGAACAGAAAAATATAAAAGAAGCAAAGATCCCCAATGAACAAGATACAAGCAGATGAGCAAATCAGATTTGATGCCATGATTGTGTCAAAAGAAATTAAGATGATAACATGTCTACTCAGAGAGATCGGTTCAACGAAATTGACCATGGTTCTGAAATTAATCATATTAAGGTAGCATAAAAATTCACGAGAGAGATCATACAATTTCACAGAAACATACCTTGTTTGCCTACTAAAAGAAGCGCTTTGTTTTCGATGAGTTGTTGATACGATATTTGAAAGACCTTAAGATCTTAAAAGTTCCATCATCTTCATCTTCGTCTTCAACCAAAATATTCATCGCCGCCAAACAATGGGAAGGGAAATGTATGTGCCTTCTACGAAATTGTTAAGATGTATATATAACGAAAATTAGGGCACACGTGCAACCTTACACGGGCATGTGGGGGACAATCTATTGACTTGACTCCGGTTTTTTTAATTAATTATAATATCTACCACTGTTAATGTTTATTTCTTTTTTTCACCTTCATTTATACTCACTTGCCATTTGTGATTTGGTAACGATTTTACTAAGGATCCAAGCTAATTTTAATATAAAATACATATTTTAATGAGATAATTGTGATGCTTTAACTCAAGTCATCTCCAATATAAGTGAGTGCCTCTTGTCAAATGATCTTGCAATTGCATTGTACTAAACAGAATGGCGAAAAGCGTTTCATCTGGTCGAATTTCAGTAACTTGAACAAAGGTTAAGTTGAGTTTATTCACATTTTGCAATATGGACAGAGTCAATCTCCTTTTTTTTTTTTATGTCCTAAAGGGGCGTGGGAAGGGATCGAACATAAGACTTCACACTTTGTGAAGCACCAGCTCTACCACTGGGCTACCCCTTAGGGACTACATTGATCGGCATAATTCAATCTCTCACCCACCTCTACAGGTGAAAGACTTCACCAAACATAATGAAATCATATTGGTCGACATTCCACTTTATTCTAATCCAAGTTGTTGCTACTTTAGTCTTTATCTTAAAGTAAAATCAAACATTTGACCTTCTAAAATAGAGAGCCACAGGCTAGAGGGGCGATAGTTAAATCATGGATGCATCTTGGAGATTTAAAACGCACATCAACTAATATCCTATAAGCATCACTCACACATTAGGATACATATAACATAGACTAATTAGTGCATCCATTAGGAAGTGCGATAGTATCAATATCAACAACAAAGTTAAAGGTAGGCGAAGAAAACTAACATGAACATTCATAATAAGGCATAATAAGGAAGGATATGAATGAGTGAGGCTTATGTCATGACTTTGCTTGGACTGAATTGAATGTTGTAAAAGAATTCATGTAATTGACCCCAATTAATTGAGACAAACGATAAGTTGAGTTGACTTCTGTTGTATTGCTTACACATTCAAATATTGACACATGCTACAATAGTGAAATCTTGGAAAGTTAATCGTATAAAATATCCTTGAAATCCACGATATCTTAATTTAGTTACGTTTCAAGTATAGAAGATAAATTTAAACTTAATTGAAAAAGCATAAATCAACCATTTACTAAAAAGAATCAAATGTAGCTTGAAATCTTACTTCAAGGACAGGTGAGAACTAAGCGAAGGAAATAAAATTCATAAATACTAAACACTTCACATTCTGAAATTCATTTGCAGTCAATATGTGAGTAGTATTTCATAAATGCAAAATCATAGCTAATCTGAGGAACTTCACAAATCATATTCGAAATATAATTAATACACCAAATTAACATATTATTTTCAACTCAACTCAACACCAATATATATATATATATATATATATATATAGAGAGAGAGAGAGAGAGAGAGAGAGAGAGAGAAGGTTTCAATGGTTAGTGTCTCTCACTAACTATTGATGCTTACTATTATATTATTTATTGGATCAAAAATAAAAACCTAAGATTTATTGATTAGTTGGTAATGCAATTAATTCACCTCAAAAGAATACAAACTACTTAATGGATCAATAAATCACCACCTTTTATTTTTCATCCAATGTATAATATAAGAGCATCACCAATGAAAATGTGAATGTGGAAAAATGTAGGTGTCACCTAGTATTTACACATTTTTCGAAGAAAAAAAATTTTCAATTCAGTTGTGAAGGAAGGTTGTGGATACGATTTATAAACTAGATTGTTTTACATTGGTTATGGCACTACTATTGATTTTTTGACATTCAATGCAATTGTGGCGGGATGTGAATACAATCTCTTCTATTTACAACTCTCCTCTACAATTGCATTGAATGTCAAAAAATCAAGAATCTAATAACAATTTATTTGATACATCGTATTCACAACCTTCCTCAATAATTCCATTGAAGACTTTTTTGAATTTGAAAATTGTGTAAATCCTAAGAGGCACTCAATTTTTTCTACATTCACATTTGCATTGTTGATACTCTAATAGTAACTATAAAATATTATACAAAATTAAAAGAAAGAAAAGAAAACTTACAATCTAAATCCGTTAAGGATTCTATTTTTAAACTTCTAACTAAATACTAAAAATATTTACAAAGGAAATTTATGCTTAACACATGAGCCAAGAGAGAGATAGAGGAGAGAGAGCTGAGAGAGAGAGAGAGAGAGAAGAGGATTCTGAAGTGTCTCTTCTTCTTCTGCTTCAATCATCCTTTATAGCCCTTTCCCCGGACTTCAAGCCGTCTTAAGTCCGGAATATTATTTTCATCATTTAGGCTAGGAATAACTTTTTTAAAGAGGGCAAGAAAAGGACAAATTTTTCTTTTTTCTTTTTTGACTTTTTCCCTTCTTTATCTGCCAGCTTTAAGGAGAAGAAATCTGAGTGCTTCCTCATGAGTCTTTGTCGGCCATTTGACGAAACTTTTCTCGTGACTTGATAATGAGTGCCCATCATTCACTTTTGAATATTTTGTTTTCCTTGAAAAGGCTCCACCACATATCTTGATTCATCATGAATGATCTTCAAAATTCTTTTCTGAGAAATTGACTCCTTGTGTATTCCTTTGGGAATATGGCACTATTCCCATATAGGTGTCCATATCTTCGTTGTTATCCATACTTTGAGTGGATGTTTTTTAACTGGTTTCTTCTTGTTGAATATTACATAGATTTGCTTGTATCCACAATTGCTTCAAATTCTAAAAGCTTCTGAAATCTTCAATTTCTCAACTCTTCTGCGCTTAATCTTCAATGGTGAGTAATCTTATCTTCTTAAGTTCATTGAATTTCAGTTTTATTATGTTCAAAATTTTAATTTTTGAATTCATATGAACTGTTTCATTCTTGCGCTATTGATGAATTGCGTATGTTTGATTTCAACATCATTTTGTTGTTCATGACTAATCTCTCGAGAATCAAATGTGTTTAAAGTTATTTATATATGAATATTTCCAATTCATACTATTTTATTCTCTGGAAAATGATAGAATCTGCTCTTGTCTAAAACCCTGGAAATGAACTGGGCTATTAATAAACTTTTGTTTATTAGTATATTTTGGGTTTGGATTTGAACAGTGTATGTTTTTCTAAAGATCTGCTGAAACTCTTTTATCAGCTATCCTTAACTCTGTCGATTGTGTATGTAGGCTAAGACACAATCATCAAAGACAACTGGTACGTCAACCCTTTGGTACTCAACCGCCTAAACGGTCTTGAAGCTGCTGAGCTACCTATTAAAAACCTTCCAAGGAGCAGCTACCACCCTGGAATGACTATTGATGCTGAATCGATTCAAAGATATTCTTCTGGAGAAGCTCTATTAAAAGACTTAGAGGAATGTGGTCTTCTTCCACTCTTTCAGCTGAATGACACTCACTATAGCACTGCTATTGCTGAGGAGTTCTACACAAGGATGACTCTTCCTCCTTCTCCTGCTTCCAAAGATGAGAAGGTGAATATGAGCTATCTCAAAGGCTATATTCGAGGCTATCTAATCAAGTTGACCTACAAGGATATTGGCAATATCCTAGCACTGCCTATGGAAGGCAAATTGGACTTGACTGCTGAAGAATCGGCCCAGGCTTGGGAAATGATGAGGGGATCTGCCAAGCTGGAGCCTTTCTCGAAATGTTCGAAACTTATTCCCTGAGGGTGCATATCACATCAGTCATCTTCTTGACAAGAGCATCTTGTTCAAGAATGGATCCAGGGACATCTTCACTTCTCAACAGCTGGTATGGACAAAAGCTGTTATTCTTCGCAAATAGCTAAATTGGGCAAAAATAGTATTCTTCATGATATTTCAGAGTGTGGCTGAAGTTCAAGCCAATCCAGCTATGAAGAGACCCTTTGTAAGGGTAATCAATGTCCTGATGAACGGCTTTGAATAAATTGAGAAGACAATGGTCGGTGATGATCTTATCAAGGTGACCAATACCTATGTATTCACTGTCAACAACATCACTAGGTATAGAGAAGATCTAGCCAAAAGGGCTGCTACTGCTGCTGTTGCTGGTCCTTTTACCCAAGACAAGAAGGGTAAGAGGAAGGTGACCTATTCTTCAGAGGGGCTTCCTGTTCAGGAGGAGCCTAAGCCTCTGGGTGCTGAACTCCCTGAGGATTTTGACCTCTCCAGACTCGATCATGATCCATATGAGCCTGATGAAAAGAAACCCAAACAATTATCACCACCTCCCTCTTCCCCTAAAACATCCAAAAAGCCAGCCAAATCCAAAAAGGCTATTGAAAGAGACACTTCTACTTTTCAACCAGCCAACCTTCAACCCACTAGTCAATCTTCAACTTTTCCCCCAAAACACATCTCCAAACAAGACAAGCCCAAAACCAAACAAACTCTTTTATCTACAGACGAATCTTTTGGCCTTCCCAAACCTACCTCAATTACAACTCCTTCAACACCAGTCATTCCTACATTAGACAACCCTCAACCTGTTCAAACCTCTTCAACTCCCTCAAGGTCAAGGCATGGCAAACGCATTAAGAAAAGTGCTAAAAAGGTCAAGTTTGTGCCCTTTGCCGATCCAACATCTTCACCTCCTTCTTCCCCTACTCAACCTGAACCTGCCATTCACACTCCTGTGCCTTCACCTGCTCAACTTGCCCCAACTATCATTCCCACAATGATACCCTCTGACTCAGAAGAATTACAAGATTCACCTGATACTCAATCACTCATTCGCTCTAAACGTCCTCTAACTCCTTCTTCTGATCAATCTACACCCAAACGTACCAAACTCAACCCTTACAGCCATCTTTACCCAGAAGTACAAAAACTGCTGTTCTTTAAAGATAGCCGACCTAAGCTAAACCCTGCCGAAACTGACCCTTTCGTCTTGACTTTGGACTATCCCAAACGCATTCTTTGCCAGCCAATGTCTACTGGGGAAATCCTTATCCAGTGGGGTGCCTTCTATGACCCTCTTCTTCCTTCCTGGTCCCAATAATTCTTTTCTCATAACTCTGCTGTGCAAGATCTTATGATCTTTAAACAGTGGACTGCCATTCACAGGGATCTCGGCCTTCCTCCTCCAACCAAATTAGATATCTCCCCCTTTCTCTCACTCCCTAAGCCTCCTATCACTACTATCATTAGACATCCTTCCATTTTCACCAAGCCTTTAGTCTGTGATTTCTTTGAAGTGATTACAGCCTATATTGGCTTTAATCCTCGTTTCCCTGTCCTCTTCCGATCTATTCGTATACCCATTCCATTCTCCCTTTCCGTTTTCATTCACAACCAATCCTATGACGCCTACATAGAAAAACTCTTTCCTGTACCCCGCGTATGGTCCAGCTTTCCTGGTACTTCTTCTTCCGAACCAACCTTTTTTCTCACCCATCATCATCCATCTTTCTACCAGTTGTTCTCAAACTTTTACCTACCAATCCCAATCCTCTTCTCCATAACACTTACCATCCTCCAGCTAACCTAAACCTCCTGATAGCCAGCCTCTTCAACCTGTCTCCTTCTGTCCTTCCTCTATTGAGGATCTTTTAAAAAATTTTGACGCCATATCAGCCGACATCAATAAAACTCTGCAGAATCTGGCGGCCAAACAATCTCATGCGACAAATGTTACTGTCGATTATATGACTCAAGTCATCGATGTCACTCGAGGTGCCAAGAATGCAGCCTCAGCGTGCCAACAAGATGTTGCTGTATGTCAGCATGTCCTGCTCGGTCATCTTTCAAACTCCTCCAATGACTCCACAGCCCTCATCAATGACAAATGTGAGGCTCTCTCTCAAGGGCTGTTACCTATGATTGAGATGATCGATACTGGCTACAAACAAGTGCTTCATGCTCAGCGCGATGCAAATCGCTCTATACACACCTTTGTTCGTGCTACTCGGAAGCTTACGGAGAAGCATTATACTTTTTTTCGAAAAGAACTTCAAAACAATGTTCATCGCCTCTCCAACATGGACCGGTCGCTTGCGTCCATGAAGGAGGAGATGAGCAAACTTCACAATAGTCAGCTGACCGATCTGCATGAGAGAAATGCCTTGCTAAGGCTTAGGAACAAAAATCTTTCCTCAGAACTGGAAAGTGTCAAGGATGAACTAGCAGAAGCCAAAGCTGAAATAGCAAGACTCAAAGCGGCTGCTAGCTCAAGACAGGAATGACAAGCTTCAACTTAGCTAGTATACCCTTCTCGGTCTCTGATTTTGTAAAATCCTTGGAAAAACATTGTATTAAACTCCTTGTTTAATAAACAATGTCTATCTTTTTAAATTTTTTATGCTTTATAACTGATTGATTATTCTGTGTGTGCATGAAATTTAAACCACTGGTTTAAAGACATATTCTATATAGTACTTTATCTGTTTGTCTTTAAACACAGCTTTACTACAAGTGTTCTTATGCAACAATTCATTATTTGTAAACACTTTGTAATCTTGAATACACTGACCCATCTGTAAGTCCATCTAGGACATGCTCATTTAATATATTACATCTATAGCATGTTATTACTAGAATCGGACATGGTCAGCTTCCATTGTATTCATAAGGTCATGGACTCAAGCAAATAGGAGGAGATTGTTGTATTTTATATAGATTTGCTTATATCCATAACCTAAGTCTAAGCCAAGGTGACTAGTGGGCCTGCGTGTCTATTAGAGTGGCAACTTGTACTTAGACATCGCTTGAATAGCTTAGGATTGTCCATTAGTGATCTATATTGTAAAGATTCTAGTGGAAAATATAGTACACGATTTTCAAATCCAAAGTTGATCACTTTGGTTGTGGACGTAGCACTTATTTATAAGTGTGAACCATATTAAATTTCTTATCTATCTACTGTCTGTGCTTGTGACTTGCCATTATTTAGTAATTTCCAGAATTCCAACAACTTTCAGATCATAGTTGATCTTGTCCTATCAAGATCAGGCATCTTGAACTTGTCCTATACTTCACTCAATTCCGCTGCAAAATTCTTTCTAACCTTAAGTGAAGTAAGAATTCCTTAAATTGGACATAGGATATTCAACCCCCCCCCTTCTATCCTATTTGAGCACCTTGAGACCTAACACGCGACACTCCTCCTTTTAAAAAAAAGTTACAAGCTCTTTGTCTCTAAGATTCTCTGTATCATTTTGATTACTATTTCTGCTCAAAGCGGTAGTTTCTCATGTAAAACTTGCTGAAAGTGTAGTTTCTAGTCTGATTGTGTAACTCGTGTTTTCATTTTGAACACTTTCAGCGTAGTTGTTACTGATTTTCGGCTTCCCCCTCCTAACAGGTGTAAACTTAGAATGTGTAATATTTTTCGATCTGAAACAGTTATTGAATTGCTCTGTTTCAGGATTAGAGCACAAATGGAAGATAATGTCGTCAGTCACTTTTAGTAATCTAATGCTACTTGAGATTACAAACAAACCACTGGTTTCTTTTGTTTTAAATTAATTATCCCCTTTCTTCCACCAAGCAATTTTATTTAGTTTAATCAAGGAGCTTGTTACTACAATTCGAATTCCAAGCCATTGGGCTTGCAATTTGGGGGTAATTTCTCTTCAAATACACAGTAGAGATGAAGGGTATAATCTTCCATTTTTAGGGGTAAAATAGGGATTTGACTCAAAGTTAACGTCTAAACTAACGCTCATCCAAAAAATAGGCTCGCTTGGAAGAAAACGATAGTACATTGGCCTAAATAACATTTTTGAAGTTGTGGTAGCTGGATTGCAACTTTGTGGATAGTTGGGTGGTCAAAATATGAGTTTTGCCATCACTGTAATATTAAACCTTCTTGCTTTAATTTGTCTAGTTTACAGGGACACACAAGAAAAGTTTTATTCAAGCTCAGTTGCTTAGAGCCCGTTTGGAGCAGCACTTTTGAAATGCAATTTTTTTCTTGTAAATGTATTTGAGATATTACTTCAAAAAGCAACTTTTTTTCTTAGCAGCATTTTAAAACCTGTGTTTTGGAAAAAAGTTGGGAATTCCAGTGTTTTAAAATGCAGCTGCGTTTTGAAAACACAGTTTTTTCTGTCGCGGCATTGAAAAACTATTTTTACAAATAATCTGCGTTTTTTTCCCTGCGTTTTGGCCAAAACGCACGACAAAATGGGCTCTAATATTCAAGCTAAGGTGTAACACCCTGAATCCTCATACGTGTGATTTGTTTATGTTATGCATGATTTACATGTTAGACCCGTTGTAATAACACGTTAGTTGAATTATGTTTAGTTCATGATTCCGTTTCGTACTTGTAAGAATCGTTAGATTGATTATGCCTTAATATGCGATCCACGATACCGTTAAGACCTGTTATAAGTGTTGTATAATCACACCTAAGAGTGGCCAAGTGATCAAACCTAGGAAATGGAGTGAAAAGATGCGGAACTGGACAGTGCTGGTGTTGCACGGCCGTGCGCCTTTCTTTGGCACGGCCGTGCGTATAGAGGACAGAGATTCCAAAACATTTTGCACGGCCGCGCGCCTTCCCTTGACACGGCCGTGCAAGAGTAACACGGCCGTGCACACTCCCTTGACACGGCCGTGCAAGGACGGACACTCTGTTCGTCCGATTTTCATTATTTCTCGGTTTTTAACATCTTTAAGTGGTTTAAAATGCTCAAACAAGCCCGGAATTGGACCAAACACTTACCCATGGTATTAATAACAAAACCCAACCCTTTTCTCCCTCATTATTCTCTTCCCAAACCAGTTTTTAGAGAGAGAAAGAAGAGAGAGAGGAGAGAGAGTAGAGAAAGAAATCGTGATATCTTGAGCGTTTGAAGTCGGATTGACGATCCGTCTTCACCATAGCGTAGAGGGCGACGAGGAGAACGATTCTAACCAAAAGGATCGTTCGATCTATTGAGGAATCACCACCCCATCTCTTCTCCCACGTTTTAGAGAGAGAAAGTGAAGTTTTGAGAGAGAGAAAGCTTGATTCGGGCTTGGATCGAGTGTGAGTTCAACGATTGGACTCCGTAGTAGCGTAGAGCTTGTCGAGAAGAGTACTTCCACCATAAGCCCTTGATTTCGTGGTGGATTTGCGGTGAAGGTAAGTAACTATAATGCTTTGTGTGTTCTACGAGTTGAATTGGAAGAGTAAAGCATGTAGGATGCATTAGCATGATATACGTGACTCTTATTGGGAGAAATATATATATGATTGTCCCTACGAATGATGTTATGTTATATTCCGTTGCTTGCTTGATTAAGGATTTCGAAATAAAGAAAGAATTGATGAATTACCGTTGAGTTAGTAGACTTCGAATAATAGAGACTCGTAGAGCTTGATGTTGTTGCTATTATGGTTGTTGTTGTTGTGTTGTTCTGACTGTCCTGATAATCATTATGCCGAGTAATAGAAACTCATTGAAATTGAAGTATACTTGTGAATTATTAGTTGGGTTCCAGCCGTAATGTCGCCGAAGACTCGTTTACATTAATTGTACTTCATTACGTTAATCTTAAGTTCGAGTATATCGAATCATTGAAATTTTGTCATTTACGCACTAGCGGTAACATTACGAAATTGTTATGAGTAGTAGACTCTTCGTGCGTTGGGCATTGTAATTGATATGAGTTTGTAGGGACGATACTACAGTTTGTCCCGACATTTTAGATATTGGAAACGACTCTAGCGGAGTCAATATGAGATAGTATGATTGTACTTAAATACTGTACGAACTATATACTAGTCGTGACTGACTCTGGCGGAGTCGGATAGGACGTAATAAATAAACGTCGATTAATGTGATAATGTCATTAATGTGTATAGTTGACTCTACGGAGTTGAGAAATGGGTAGTAGTAATTCCTACATGACATATACTAATTCCCTACCATGTGGGATGACGAATTGACGGGTTCATGACTTAGTGAAACGTTGACCTTGGTTGACTTAGTCAAACACTAGCTGACTACGAGTTAAATCGAATAAAGTTGAAGTACACGACGATAAAAATATGTGATATGCTATGATGCGTATGAGATAGAAGATATCGCATGACGATGGGATACTCAGAGATCCTTGGTTTAACGTAGCTATTACGCCTTGATTAGTGGTCGTAAGTACGAGTAGACTTACCTATGTGGGGTTATGAGTTAGCGTACATGTGAGGAACATGTTACCTTAATTTGGGATTAGGGTGAATAGCCTACCCTTGTGTTATATAGGTTCCACATTAGGAACATTGTTTGACAGTTGATTATAAGGTATGATACCTTACATTGGGGTCCATGTATGTGTCTAGCTATCACAGACACTGTTTGGTGGTTGAGTTGTACGATTGGCCTACCTTGCCGATTGTCTTGTTGTGTCTATACATTCAATGATTACGGACATGTTGTGATTGTTCGAGTATGAGATAGGACAATCATCCTACTTTGATGATTGATCGTAGGACAGTCATCCTACTTTGATGATTGATTGTGTGTTTAGCAATTACAAGCACATTAAGTGGATTTGATATGTGATTCAAAAGAATACATGATGAGTTGTTAAGAATGACAAGTGAATATCTACTTGTGCATTGCATTAAGTCCAGCTGGCATTGTTTGACTAATCAAGGTAGGACGACCTATAGTCTTTACGAATTTGTTTTGTAATCGCTATAAGTCGCCGTACGGTTGCACACACCCCTCTGTTGGTCGCAGTGGGATGTAGCCCCGTTGTAGCAATACGCGCGACTTTGGTTTGCTAGTTAGAACCCGACGGGATTGTGTCGGGACGTCGATACTACGTACACGGGTATCGAGGCACATATGTTTTCTCGTGTATTGCAGGAGCAACGCAAAGTTGGAAGAAAGAGAAATAATATCCTTCATGATATGGTTTAATTAAGTTGCACTTATGTGAACACCAAAGTGCTAAGTGAATTATGTGACTTGTATATTTTCAATATGATACATGATCGTTATGGTATATAAATGTTATTACCATATTATTCCTAGTGTTGAGCATCATGCCATGTCATCTAGTTGCATGTGATAGTTGTCGATTGTTGGTCAAATTAGAATAGTCCCTTGACTTGCCGGTTTGTGGCTGAAATGTTAGGTAAGCCGGAAGTGCTACTTAGACTAGCTACATGTAGAGTTTGGTTTACTGTTGCATTCATACTCATAGCATACAATACATTATAGTGGCTTACGGGGTCTTTTAGACTCACTCTTATTGTGTTAACTCTTTTAGATTGCAATCGAAGGACGGCATAGTGCGATCGGTGAGACTCGCGGGTGCTGCAGATTGATCTTGGGTAGTTGCTCCCCGGAGCTTGTATATAATTATGTTTCTTAGTTTCTTAGTTCAGTGAGAACGATGGTTGATGTAAAGTTATGTAAACTTTACTTATGGGTAGCATTGTTCTGTAACTCCTCTAATGTTATATTCTTTTGGAGCCGACACTCGATGTCAAGCCGTTTATTATTGTAGTTTCCTCGAGCTTGTTAACTCGCGAGTATTTAGTGTTGTTGTTTCTCCGGCTCAGTAGCTAGCCGTCGAGGTCTATCGTTGGGGTTTCTATTAGTATTGTTCTTCGGCTTGTTTTGGCCGTAGAGATTTTATAGTTATCATTTTGTTATTCGAGTTTTTAAAACTCAGTTTTTATTAGTTGTGGTTTTCCGCTGCATGGTTTTGGTTTTGAGCTCGCGTAGCTCGTTCACTTCCGTGGACTGTAGTTGTTTCATTGAGTTTGGCGCACCGAGTTGGGGTTTAATACCGAATCCCGAACCCGGGGCGTCACATAAGGAATCTTACTAATTTTCTAGTATTGCCCGCTGAATGTAATCCTCCTACCACCTAGTTTAACATAGATTTTCACCTTGAGCATGTGTTTTAACTTTTTTTGTAGTTAGTGGAAAACTTTAGCATTTATTTTATAGATGCAAGTACATAGTAAATACCTCCTATATGAAAACATACGTATAGTAAATACCTCCTACGTCCCTAATTTAGAGGTGCCCAAACGGTTTGGAACCGGAGGTTTAAACTGGAACCGAATCGTTTTGAAAATTGCATAAATCGGAACCATGACGAATCGTAACCGTCCCCGAGCCGGAACCGCTGGTTCCACAGTTCGGTTTCAGTTTCTATTTATCAAAAACCGTGACCCGTCAGCTCTTCTCTAGTTACAAACCGTCAGTTCTTCTCCGATTACAAACCGTCAGTTCAATTCCGTTTCCAAACTGGTGGTTTGAACCGCCAAAAACATTTTTAAAAAAATTGAAATTTTTTGAAATTTGGAATTTTAAAATTTCAAAACAACCGACGCATACTGGCTAGTGCTGCTAGGCACTTGCTACTGCAGACCTGCTGCAAGTTTTCTTCTTTTTCTTTCCTGGGCTCCTAGCCCTGCTGAAAGATTTCTTCTTTTTCTTTCCTAGCCTACAATGCTAACTTTCAGTTCACAGCTGAGCCTAGGCTTGCATTCACATTCATTACACCTTCTTCTTTTTTTAAACTGTGTTGTGAGTGATGGCCGATGGGACTTGAGTAGCTAATTACCTTGCATCTTTTACTTTCCCTCGGCACAACCAACAGAATTGTCGTACCATTAAATTTTTTTTTTAAATAGCCGTTTCCGACAATTTTTTGGTCAGAATATACATAAAAATGGTTTTTTTTTTTCGAAAACTTTCCACATATAAATACCCTCCACTCCCCTCCATTTTTTCCTACACAAAATTCACTGATCTTTCTAACTTCATCTATCAATTCTCTTGATTTTCTTCAGCTCTCAATTCTCTTCATCTCTCAAATTATTCAATATCTTATACTTACTATAAATTATTTTATACTTCTATACCTACTTTATGCATTTTATAAATCATAATTTATACTACAAAAAATTGTCTTCTTCTCGATCCACAAAGGGTAAGGGCAAGTCATGGCACCTCAAAATCAACGAAACATCTCCACTCCTCCCCCTCCCGACAATAGTGTATGGCAAAATTTTCATACAAATACGATCGATCTTCCAAGTTGGTAAGAATTGAGCGATGACGAAGTGGATGTAGCCGATCCAATGGAGGTGGGAATTCCCCCACGAGTCCAACCCACAACTCCGAAACACAACCTCGAACTCAAGAAAGTCAAACTCAAATTGAAGGTGTAACAAGCGGTTGAGGTCGTGGTCGAGGCCGAGGTTGAGGTCTAGGCCGAGGTCGAGCCAATACAAAGGGAAGATCTGATATCTTAACCTTGCATTTTGATAAAGAACATGTTGAAGGTATTCTTTATAAAGTCACTTGCAAATACTGTGGCAAATGTTATAAACATAAACATGGTGGTGGATAAGGGATGTTTACGAAGTACGTGAACACAAAGCATCCCGACAAAAGTTGGAAAACGATCAAAATCAAACACAACTACAAGGATTTACGGCATCATCACAAGGTGGAGGTACGTCTTCTTAATTATTTACATTTAATGAAATTAATTATAGAAAAAAATGGCAAATTCTGTGTCCTCTAGAGGACTACCTTTTAATTTTACAAATAATAGTGATTGGACCGATTTAACACAAGTGACTTTGAATCCTGCAGCTAAAAAAATTCATAAGAATACACTTACTCGTGATATAAAGAATAGAATACTTGAATATAAACACAACTTAAAGACTGGGTTTTTAAAATTACCGCAAAAAGTTTCAATATGTGCCAATATTCAGAGTGATCATTGGCAAATGCATAATTATATAGGAATTACATGTCATTGGATTGATAATACATGGACATTACAAAAAATGATTAATTACTTATAGAGAATTTGATACTACACATAACGCTACTAATATTTGTCATAAAATTCTTATAGTTTTACAACAATATGATTTAGGTCAAAAAAAAAATATTGAATTGGATTTGACAATGCTTCAAATAATACTGCTAGTTTACCACAACTCGTTGAAATTTGTCAACCATCAATTGGTGGTAATTTTTTTCATATTAGATGCATATGTCATATTTTAAATTTATGTGTGCAAGATGGTTTAACTGCTTTATGTGATGAAGTACGTCCAATTGGGGAAGTAATTTCTTATTTGGTTAGACATCCAAATGTAACCAAAAAATGGATTAAATTTTGTACACATAATAAAATTAAACCTAAAAAATTTAGCCTAGATGTTCCAACCCTATGGAATTCCACCTATAAAATGTTAAATCAATCTTGTGAATATAGGGAAGCATTGTTCTCATTTTTCACACAAATAGATTATACCGATAGGTTATTTCCTTATCAATGGGATGCTGGTAATAATTTATGTAAAATTTTGAAAACTTTTAAAGATGCTACCGAACAATTATCTAGTTCTTATTATCCTACTTCCATATTAGTTTTAGAAGATTGTGCTAAAATTAGTGCTATATTCAAGCATTTTAATGATTGTCCAGTTTGAGGTGACTGTATTGCTAGTATGAGACAAAAATGGCTAAAATATTTTTTGAATATTCCAAGCATATTTTTAGTTGCTAAACTATTAGATCGTAGGATAAGACTAGATGGTTTAGAAGAATTACTTGATTATTATTATGCAAATTTATTCCCCGATGGCATTGATTTAACTATAATAGTTCTTATCCCAAGGGTAAAAGACGTTGTAGCTCAAGATAAAAATACTTTATATGATATTTTAATAGAATATTACACAATTTATGGTGGTGATCAAGCTAATGTTAGTGAAAATTTAGGTGCTAGTAGTAGTGGTAGTGTTGACCCATTAGCGTGGGTAGATAATTTTGTATATTCAAGAACTCAAAAACGTAAACGAGGTAGTTCTAACATTTATATTGAACTTGACACATATTTAACAACTAGTTTTGAGTCTATAGAATCATTTGATATTTTAAAGTGGCGGGCCAGAAGGGCCACAAATTATCCTATTGTATTGTTGATTGCAAAGGAGATCATAGCTTCTCCCGCCTCAACCGTCGTCGTAGAAGAAGCATTTAGTGTGGGAGGATATATTTTGGATGAAAGAAGGTCAAGGTTGAACGTTGTTAATTTAGAGAATCAAGTTTTGCTCGACTATTGGGTGAAGTCCGATAAAAGACATCAAGACATGAAAAACAGTTCTGACGACGACATCTTTGACGAGGAAACATCGATTGGGAGCGATTGAACTACGTTGCTCCATGAATTAAGTTAATTGTAATTTGTAGATTAGAATCTTTTATTTTTTTTATTTATTATTATTTTTTATATCCTAAATCTACTCTAAACCCCCAAAGACCCCCCAACGAGATTCGACCTGGGACCAACCGCAGGAGGAGTGGGGCTCTAACCAGTAGAACAATCACTGAATCTCTAGATTAGAATCTTTTATTTAAAAATTGTAGATTAAAATTTTTTATTTTTAGATTGTAGATTGTATAGACTAGAATTTTTTATTTATTGAACAAATTGTAAAATAGAGGTAAGGCTCCTTTAATTGGTTGTCCCCCTCTTTGTAATTTTTTATTATGATTAATAAAATTAGTCAGGGTACCTCCCCTGCTTTTTTTTTATCTTTTTATTTTTCATTTTTTAAACTTTATTGTAAGTTTTTTTGAGCTCTCAAATTTTTGTTATCATTACAAAACTTTTGCTAAAATTTGTTATACTTGTAATTTTTCATAACTAAAGTTTTTATAATTTCTAATTTATAACTTTTAATAACTAACATATAACACTTTTAGGTACACTTTATAATAGTTTAAAATAAAAATAAAAAAAACAAAACAAAACAAAACCGGGAAATCAGGAAACCAAAACCAGAACCGGCCATATACGGTTTGGTTATGGTTTGAAATGGCGGTTTGGCAAACTGGCGATTTGAACTGTTTAGGCACCTCTATCCTAATTACACTACTGGAAAACACGTCTTTACTGTCGGAGATTTCCGACAGTAATTAAAAAATTCCGACAGTAATGATGAATTTACTGTCGGAAGCGTTCCGACAGTTTCCGACAGTAAACCTTCGACGGTAATTTTCTCCAACGTAATTCGGAAATCCGACAGAATTACCGCCGGAATATCCGACGATAAATCGTGAGCCGTATCCGACGTAGTAATTGTTACCTGCCACGCTTTTTAGCTTACATCCTAATTTTCTAAAAATTTGATTTTTTTAAAAGATAAATATATTTGATTAATTTTAACTGGATACGGTTTAGATATAGTTTAGGGTTGTTTAAGGGTCCAATTTAGGGTTTAGGTTGGGGTTTAGAATTTAAGGTTGTGATTAAGGGAAATTTCTGAAACTTTATAGGGTAAAGAAACAGGCGAAATTCATTAATGAAAAATAATATCCTTTTGTTCTACCCGTCCATTCTTAAAGTTTGATAACTCTAAGAACCACCGAAGTGCGACTGGTGTCCAGATATTATAATTTATTAATGAATGATCATCGATGAAATATATGTTTAATTGATTTAAGTCAAAGTTGATTTCTTAGCTTACATCACATCACAAGCCGACAATATAAAAAGCTAACGGAATCCCAAGTTAACATGCTCGTGATGCACTATTCACGTCAATAAGTCACAAAGTCAACATAAATAATAATAAGAGTTTCGAACTCTAAATACATTCAACGGAACAGATCGGTATCATTGGATACCAATACCACATACTACACATGCTAGTCGAAACATAGAGTGTAACACACTCTCAATGATTACATTCCCTATTGGAGTCTTGGGTCGGTGCAGGAGGGTTCGGTGGGGTCACTTGCTCCACTCGGGGTGTCTCACCTAGGGCCACATTCAGTTGGTCCTCAAGTTCTCTAAGTTCTCGTAATGCGTGTCTGAGTTGAAATAAGATCGGATGCATAAGCGACATCTGGCGGTCTTCCTAGTTCGTGCCATCTGCTAAAGGCATACAATAGAGACATTAAATCTCTAAAGGGAAGTGAAACACATTAAGTGGTTCAACTAATGCATGAATATCAACATAATACTCTCAATGGAGAATATGTAATATCAACATATTAAACTTGAACAACCTAAGAAGTCTAAGAAGGAATTAGTTAAAAGTCTACTAGCATTTTAAATGAGTTTAAATTAGTTAAAAGTCTACTAGCATTATAAAAAAAAAACATACTACTACTACTACTACTACTACTACTACTACAAGTATGATATACACCGAATTTAATATCTATTTATTGGAACTATTTTTTACCGACAAACTCGTGATCAGAAGCATAGGATTTTGTTTCTAATTATTCTTTCTGCTTTTCTTAAAGTCATTTTTTTTTATATTTAGAAATCAGCATGCGTGGACTATTATTAGATAAAGCAATGTTCTAACACTCGTGCATCATATGTCTTCATTATTATTCCCCGCCCCAACAAAATAGTTTTACAACACTTTTTTTTATCTCTGTGTCCCAAAAAAATAATTTATTTCTAATTTCAACCTATACTTTTATTTTTTCAATTTTTTTCAAAAACAAGAAATTTTTAATACATATTACAAACAAAAAATAATAAAAAAATTGTTTTCTTAGTGGAAATTATAGAAAATATATAAAACAAAAATACAATATTAAAATATTTAACTTTTTTTTTTTGTGTCTTAAGGGGCGTGGAAAAGATCGAACCTAACACCTCACACTTTGTAAAGCTTAAACTTTACCACTGAGCCACCCCTTGAGAACTAAAAATAAAATAAAATTGACTTGTCAAATGAGATACTCGTTCATCAATTGCACATACATTCGACATTTAAGGGCCAATAAATTCACCGCCACAGGTGAAACAATGTGAAAAATCTTGGCCACAAGGAAGATTAACCAAATCTAGATCATTTGCAACTTCCGTTAAGTCACACGTTAAAGAAATTAACGGGAAATAACATGTGCACTGCACATGCCAATGAACCATCACCCTTAAGAAATAAGACCCTTGAATTTCCCTTTCCCATCTCAATTAGATCTGTAAATGTAAATGTCACCATGGCTGCAACCAGCCACAGCCACTCACACCATCATCAAATCAAATTTTATAATCTTTTAACAATAATAATTCCCTTTGAATTAACAAACTAACTAAAGCCACAGTAATGCCGCTCAACACACATTCAAATATCCGGTTGTGCAACTTCTACATGATTAGAAAACTTGAAAATTTTCAACTTTGATCAAATTTGGAGACATATTAATATCCCAAATCTGTGAAGGAAAACTCAACTTTTCAATCGGGTGAGGGTGAGCATGCTCATAGTTGAATCAAGATCGGCGATTGGTGGTACAGATCTGATTACAGGTCATCAAGCTGTGAAAGAATTACTGTATTTAACAATCATCCAGCTCCAATCATTGTTGAAGTCGGCTGCTGTTAATCCGACTCGAACTTAAATTACAACGAACTTTTCCTGAGTAAGTAAATAGAGGGAGAAGGGAGAACCCTAATCGTCCAGCTGTTTCTGGAATCCGAGGTGACGTAACAGCGGATGAGCCGTAGTTATACAGTAAGGAACCTTAAAGGCGTCTATGAATTCACCAATTTAATAATGCACAGCCCAGGGAATAATTGATGTGTAATTTGATGATAACTCTACCACCAAAAAAAAAGAAAAAAAAGAACAAAAAAATGTCGTCAAACTGTCCATAGATTCAACACAGAAGCATTCCAATGAACTGAAAATCCTCGATAATCGAAAAGAAGGAATGAATGCAACCCTGGTTCAAGAACATACTGAACTAACCCCCAAAAACAATGATGTAATTATAGCAATAGGATCACAAACAAGCTAAATCACCTAAAACAACCAAGATCCCTATGATTAGATTGATCCAAACCACCACCCAATTATCAGGAGCACAAAAATTAATCCAAACCTATCAAGTTCACTTAAATTATCAAAAGCTCATAGATTTTCTTCTACACTTTCTTTTTTTGTTAAGGAAAGCACTGCATATCTGCCAAAACAGTTGGCGCAGCATATGTACACTAGAAGTATACTCGCACAAAAGGAGCTAAGCTAATCCAAAAACTACACATGTACAGAATCAACTGAATCTGGCACCGATTCCATGCATAGATAAAAAAAAAACATGGATTTCTTCAAGCTAAGAATATACAGTTCCTTGTTTTCTTCATAGATAAAAACATGGATTTCTATATTAATAACTTGGAATATCAACATAAAATCTACATCTACTTGTTTTCATGTTTGGTAACAAATTAGAAATTACCTAGGGAGAGAGAGAGAGAGGGTGGCGGTGGCGGTGGCGCAAGGAGAGCGAGAGGGTGGCGGTGGCACGGCGGCGGTGGCGTGGCGGAGCTGGCGCGGCGGACTCAAAAATTTATATATATATATATATATATATAAACAACAAATTAATTAAAAATCTATGTTAAAACAAAACATAAATTAAATACAAAAAATTAAAAATTAAAAAAATATATATACCTAGGGTTTGAGAGAGAGGGGTGACGGTGGCGAGGCGGGGGAGAGGCGGCGGCGGGAGTGAACCGAGAGAGAGATCGAGCACAGGAGGGGCGGTGGCGACGGCTGGAGGGGGCGGTGGTAACGGTGGGGGGACGGCGGAGGCGCGGAGATCGTTGAAGGAAGAGAGAGAGAGTGTAAACTGAGAGAGAGAGAGAGAGAGAGTGTAAACTGAGAGAGACAGATCGAGGGCTGTTCGATTTAGGGGTTTATTTTCAATTTACTGTCGGATAACTCCGACAGAAAACCTCCGTCAGAAATACTGTCGGATATTTACTGTCGGAATCCGACAGTAATGTTAATCTCCAAAATTCTGACGATGCAAAAAGGAATATTCGAAGAATATTCCCTTATTTACTGTCGGAATATTACTGTCGGAGTAGTCCGACAGTAATTACTGTCGGACGAAAAGGTATATTCCGAGAATATACCTGTATTACTGTCGGATATTTACTGTCGGACTATTTCCGACAGTAAAATTTATCCCGCCAAAAAATTAACATTACTGTCGGAAATCCCGACAGTAATTTCCCAATATCCGACAGTAATTACTGTCGGAATTTTCCGACAGTAAATGTTCCGACAGTAATTAGCGTGTTTCTAGTAGTGTTAGGCACATCGATCTCCTTAATAAGTGTCTGTGTGTGTGTGAGAGAGAGAGAGAGACAGAGACAGACAGACATGGAGAGAGAGAGAGAGAGAGAGAGAGAGAGAGAGAGAGAGAGAGAGAGAGAGAGAGAGAGAGAGAGAGAGAGAGAACTAACTGATACAAATGAAAGACTTGATATTATTAAAAATGGGACATTTTTGGAGAGAGTGACCTTTAGTGTGACACCATTGACACTTCCCAAGAAACGGATGAGTGCCGGTAGAAGAGTGAGAGGGGGTGGGGTTTGGGGAGTTACGATTGGTGGTCTTGGGGTTGTGGTGTTGGCGGTGATTGGTGGAAGGGGTAGCGGAGTGTTGGTAGTGGTAAGGTCGATCGTAGGTTGCGTGGGCTGGAAGTTTCGAATGAGTCGTTGAGATTTAATTATAAGCTCCCGATTTATCAGTTTTTCATGGAGCTCGACAAAGGAAATGGGATTGTCACGTGCATTAACAACATCAATGACCCCTTGGTAGGAGGAGTCCAAGCCTCCAAGGACTTTGTCGGTTAAGTCCTCAGGTTGGAGTGGTTCACCAAGGAGGGCTAAATGATCAGTACATGCTTTGATAGCATGCATGAAATCGGTAATGGATTGAGGGCCTTTGGTAATAGTCCTAAGGTTGGCCTTGAATTGTTTTATGTGACCATGCGAAGCGCTGGCAAAGGTGCAAGCAAGGGTATCCCAAAGGTCTTTGGAGAGTTTCGTGAGGGATATGAGGGGAACTAGAGTTTGTTCCAAGGTGCCAACAAGGGCACCAAAAAGAAGACGATATTGCCTAACCCAAGATTGGCAAGTGGGATTGGGAATGGAAGAGTTGTCTTTGCCAATCGTAGAGGGTGGTCGAGGGTAAGAACCATCTAAGAATTTGAAGAGGCCGAAGCCAACAAGAGTGGCCTTGACTTGAAGTTTCCACGAGAGGTAGTTGGTGGAGGAGAGCTTAATGATATTAGAGAGGTTGACAACGATGATCGGAGTAGCAGGATCAAGGTCATTGGGAATGATGTGTTAGCTGCTGCCCGACATTGTTTGGTAGTGAGAAGGAACCAAACCGACAAAGGGGAAAAAAAAAAAAAGAATTAAACCAAGCTCTTGATACCATGATACAATTTAAAGACTTGATATCATTAACAGTGATCAACACAATATTTATAGTTTACAAGAGTATGGAGATAACAATACAAGGAGTCCAACATGATGTACACAAGCAAGGATATATACACAAGTAGAGATTGCAATATCTAGAAAGATAAAAATAGACTTAAGTCATATTCTTATCATCATACTTAACACTAAGGTCTTTATGGTTGCCGTTGACACAATAACTGAGATGTTGTTTGAACTTGATGTGCTTCCTCAAGGATAAGATTTGCAATAGATAATGATAAATACTCTCAAGATGTTGCATCTCAATGCTTCTGCCTGATTAATTTGAAAGTCATTTGTTCCATCTCATCTTTAGACATAATGTCCCACAAACCTTCACCTTCAGTTGTAATGGTGAAAGTCAATTTAGGAACTACTGAAGTAAGCTGTGGCTTTAAGGGTTGATCTCCTAAAATTAAGACATTTCCCCAAGATATAAATTGACCCAATAACAAGAGAAAATAATTAGCAGAAATGGAGATGTATTATGTATAGTTTAAGACTCGGTTCGACTGATAATATACATGTTTAATTCATTTATTACCAAAATAAATATAAAAAGCAATAAAATATCGTCTTCCATCTAACATCAAATCAAATAAAGTAATGAACTTACTAGCTAGTACCTTAAATGTTTATAACATTTTCGAAAGCATTGAGTAAATAGATTTTAGTGATGTATAAAACCATTTTCACTGTCCAGAGTGTATGTAAACCAGACTCATGATTTTTCTTTCTTTCTTTTCTCAATAGAGAGAAATTTGTTTAGAATAGAAATAGAGTAAAAAAACAAAAACAAAAAAATTACAGACTCACACTAAGAGGATAGTTAAGGAGTATGAAAAAATTATTTTCATTTTCCACAGATGTACGGAAAAATCCCTGCCACATAATGGTCAAAGGGTAGATGCTGAAGAAAACTCCAACAAAATTAAATCATCACCTTTCCCAGATGAACTGGGCCAATTGGCAGCAACTAAAGGAAAAAAGAATCAGTTACTAAAGAGATCTCTACCACTCTTGGAGAGGAAGGTAATGTCATCTTTGTCCAAGACCTTCACCTATCTTTACCAATCCTAAATGAAAATTTTGTGAATTTATATAAAAATAGACAATAATTTAGGAATAATAAAATCTTAAAAATAATACTCATTTAGGGACGAAGAGATTAATTAATAAACAGCTACTTAAAGATGTATACATTGCTACTGCTAAGGTAGGTAAGTTAATCATCGTCTTTAGGATCATCGGCTTCATCCGCAACCTTGTCTTCCTCCTTTGTAGAATACTTATTATCGAGGTTGAATTGCTGCCCCTTTCTTGTTCGTCTTCTCTTTTTTTCTTTTTATCTGCGGCGACACGTATTATAAATATTTCAAATTGTGGAAAACATGCACAAAGTCATTGTAAAGAAAGAATGTCATGAAGTAGGATAAAGTTTCTATTACGTATAAAATGTTGCATTTTTAACTCTTACCAGAATTGAGAAGGTTTTCATAGGATTCTTTGAGAAAGGTTTCCACTATTTGGGTCGCAATTGGTCAAGTAACCTCCTTACTTTTCATGTTGTAGCTCCCAACCACTTGTTGATTCACGAGATACTTTTCGTCTATCTTCTCTAATTGATAACCCTTTAAAGTGAATAAATTTTAAAAGACGCAAATCGAATGGTTAGATTAACACTTAAATGGATACATTTTCGAGTTTAAAGCTAATCGGGTTTAATTACCACATGAGCTTCTATCGATTCTTTCAGTTTATATGTTGTTCTCCTTGAAAGAACTCCATTTGCAATGGAATCATATATCTCTGCTAGGGCTCGGCACATGCTTCCTGACTTTAGATGGTAGTAGTACTGTTTAAGAGAAAAATAAAGACCACTTAGTATTATATTAGGACTGATATGCCATTATTTATGAAAAAAAAAAAAAGATACATTTCAAAGTATAATAATATTCAATAATTAGCCATTTTCATACCACAAGCACGTGAAACATATATATATATAAATATATATATATATATGTATGTATGTACGTATGTATGTATATATGAGTAAAATTTTGATACATTGTCTTGTAAAAATTTCTTACACAAGCAGCCTTAAATTTTGTTCTATTTGATATATCAAACGTCTGAAAATGGCTTACACGTGTTTCTTATCACATATCACATATATCCCAAAATTTAAAAAAAAATTCTGATTTTTTATGTTGAATTGATAAAAAATCATTTTATCGGTCGAAAAACAAAGTTGATTAAAACACATCAGTATACTTTTTATTCAGATCTGAAAAGCACATAAAATTTCAATTACTACGATATATCAGCAAATTAATTGAATTTTAAATTCACTTAATTCGAAATTGATATTTTTTGGGTGCTTCTTTAAATTTCCTTTTACATTGACAGTGTATCATGGTTACATAAGTACTCTCTTCATTACATAAGTACTCTCTTCGTTCCTAAAAAAGTGTATATTTTCTTTTTAGGTCGCTCTAATAAAAGCACCCACTCTCTAATCTTTTTTTTTTTTAAATACTTTTACCATGTTATACTTCATTTGCTTCCTACTTTGATTGATGGGCTTTACTTTCACATTGGCAATATTCACACAATATTTTAATATTTATACTAGAGTAAATTAGCTTTTCTTAATCCATGTATCTCTATTTTTTTTTAAATGGAGGGAGTATATACTTTTAGTGAAGTGACATATTCCAATCAATTGAGGTACATATTATTTGCAAATATTAATGAACTATATGTGTGCACTCACTTTGTCTTTTCATCCCGAACTACGTTCTCTACGTTGTTCAATCCAGCCTTATCATCGCTTGGACACCAGCAACTGACACAAACTCCAAAAACCATCACCAATTACAGAAAAGTGAAGTTCAGGAAAACCACAGAACAATGTACAGGGTCTCTGAAACTCGAATGTACCATTATGATGTAGATCATAGAAATACAGACATGTTCATGTCAAAAAAAAAAAAAAAAAGAGATGTCTATCAAATGTGACTAATGCGTTAATCTGCGATCATAGTTATTAAAGGCAACTGCCTGGCTCGCCTGAGGCGAGAGGCGAGGCGACGGTATATCGTTCGGAGTTACCCAGGTGAAGAGATGTGACAAAGGAAACCCCAAGCATACGCCTTTGTTGCCTATTTGAGAGGCGAGAGATGTAGAAAAGCGACCTTAGGCAAGCCAAGGCCAAAATTTGACCAGATTTGAATTTTTCTTTTTTAGATCTCGACATTTTTTCTTAGATCTAGACAAATCAACCTAAGATTTGCCCAATCCAAAGTCACAGATGTCTTCTCCTTGAGGAAACGATCACATTTATACAATTTTCACTGTCGGATCTCACCCGAAAATCTCTCCGGCGCCGAAATGTTCGCCGAAGCAGTACAAAAAAGATCGCCAGCACCTGCACAGGTTAGATCCAATGTGTTTGGATGGTTTTAAAAGGATTTAGAAGGTTATTGTTTATATTTTTGAGAATCCACCTTTTGACTTTTGATTTTCAAGAAAAAAAAATGTAGTTTTTGGTATAAATACAAAACTTAAAAGTTAAAAATAGTGTTATTATTATTATTTGTGGAATGAGTTACATGAATTAATTTTATTTATTACTAGTTTATGAAAAAAATTACAACATATAACACTTTAAAATTTTTTTTTTTTAATTATCAACTTGTTTGCCTTTTGCTCGCCCGTCTCTCGACTTAAAAAGGCACCTCTCGTTTTTCACCTTTAATAACTATGTATGTGATCCTTGGGGGGGGGGGACACCAGAAGGATAGTCCTTACATCTAATATGAATTTAGGAAAAAAAAAATTGAACAGAAAAATATAAAAGAAGCAAGGATCCCCAATGAACAAGATACAAGCACATGAGCAAATTAGATTTCATGGCATGATTGTGTCAAAAGAAATTAAGATGATAACATGTCTACTCAAAGAGATCGGTTCATCGAAATTGACAACGGTTTTGAAATTACTCATATTAAGGTAACATAGAAATTATCGACACATCTACCAGAGAGATCAAACCATTTCACAGAAACATACCTTGTTTGCCTACTAAAAGAAGCCAATTTGTTTTCGATGAGTTGTTGATACGATACTTGAAAGACCTTAAGATCTTAAAAATTCCATCATCTTCATCTTCGTCTTCAACCAAGACATTCATCGCCGCCAAACAATGAGAAGGCAAATGTATGTGCCTTCTAGGAAATTGTTAAGATGTATATATAACAAAAATTAGGGCACACGTGTAACCTTACACGGGTATGTGGGGCCAATCTATTGACTTGACTCTAGTTTTTTTAAATTATACAATATCAGCCACTATTTATGTTTGTTTCTTTTTTTCACCTTCATTTATACTCACTTGCCATTTATTATGTGGTGACGATTTTACTAAGGATCCAAGCAGATTTTAATATAAAATACATATTTTAATGAGATAATTGTGATGCTTTAACTCAAGTCATCTCAAATATAAGTGAGTGTCTCTTGTCAAATGATCTTGCAATTGCAATTGCTTTGTACTAAACAGAATGGCGAAAAAGTGTTTCATCTGGTCGAATTTTAGTAACTTGGACAAAGGTTAAGTTGAGTTTATTCACATTTCACTTTATTCTAATACAATTTGTTGCTACTTTAGTCCTTATCTTAAAGTAAAAGCAAACATTTGACCTTCTAAAATAAAGAGCCACAGCACAGAGGGGCGATAGTCAAATCATGGATGCATCTTGGAGATTTAAAACACACATTAACTAATATCCAAGAAGCATCACTCACACATCAGAACACATATAACATAGACCAATTAGTGCATCCATTAGGAAGCTTGATAGTATCAATATCAACAACAAAGCTAAAAGTAGGCGAAGACGAAAACTAACATGAACATCCGTTATAAGGCATAATAAGGCAGGATATGAATAAGTGTGTCTTATGTCATGACCTTGCATTGGACCGAATTGAATATTGTAAAAGGATTCATGTAGCTGCTGACCAAGTAATTGAGACAAAGGATGAGTTGAGTTGACTTCTGTTGTATTGCTTACACATTCAAATATTGACACATGCTATAGTACTGAAATCTTGGAAAGTCGATCGTATAAAATATCCTTAAAATCCACAGAGATCTTAGTTTAGTTACAGTTTCAAGTATAGAAGATAAACCTTAAACTTAATTGAAAAGGCATAAATGAACCATTTACTAGAAAGAATCAAATGTAGCTTGAAATCTTACTTCACGGATAGGTGAGAACTAATGCAATCAAAGGAAATAAAATTCATAAATACTAAACACTTCACATTGTGAATTTCATTTGCAGTCAAAATGTGAGGAGTATTTCATAAATGCAAAATCATAGCTAATCTGAGGAACTTCACAAATCATATTCGAAATATAATTAATACACCACATTAACATATTATTTTCAACATATATATATATATATATATATATATATATAGAGAGAGAGAGAGAGAGAGAGAGAAGGTTTCAATGGTTAGTGTTAAAATATGTCTCAAATTCATAAGGATTTTGGAATCCTATACAAACTAGGATTGTATTAATTAATCTTATAATTAATTGGAGAAGGTTAAACAATTTTATACTAGTTCAAAAAGGATTCCTTTATTGACATGGATTAAGAGTCTTAATCCCAATTTGTTAAGGTTTTTTTAGGGCCTATATAAAGAGGTGATGAGACGTCAATTGGAGACATGACCAAAAGTGGGAGACACAAATTGGGGAGAGACGGACGACGAACACGGTTGGTGGTCGAGGGTCTCGAGGTCTTGGCGATATTAGACAAAATAGTGCGTGGCTATTTTGGGCTGTGAGAGGTGTGGTACTCTGTGGGATCGTGTCAATCCTTGTAACCCTAGTCCTAGGTAGGGTAAGTACATTGAAAACTCTCTATTGTAATTTCTCATCGTTTATAGTGGATTTGTTGCTTGCCTTGGAGTGGATTAAACCACGTAAATCGTCTGTTCCCTTTTGTTTGATTCCGTTATATTTTCTATTTTCTTGCCATTATTTTTTCAAATACTTGGTGCTTTTATTTCGACCGATTCGCTTCCGCATTGAAGATAAAAACTTGGAATTTTTAATCCAAGGATATCCTCGTTTTTTTAACAAATTGGTATCAGAGCTTTGGGATAGTCAAAATTATGAATCAAGAGATTAGAGTTTTGAAGATGGGAGACGTTGGACTACGCAATTCCAATTGGAGAAATTTAACGAAAGTAATGACTTTAGCTTGTGGCAAGTTAAAGTTGGGGCTGTGTTAATCCAAGCATATCAAGAGATTACTTTGGAAGGAATGGATGCAAAACCCGACGATATGAAGGATGAGGTATGGAAGAGAATTGATCAAAAGGCAGCTAGCACTATCTGGCGATGTTGCACGGATAATGTTCTCTACAATGTTATCTCCAAAAAATCTGCGAAGGCATTATGGGAGAAGTTGGAGAGTTTCTACATGGGGAAATCTAAGTCGAACCGGTTGTACCTAAAAAAGGAGTTGTTCAACTTCACGATATGTCTGAAGGTACGAATATTCATGATCACTTGAACGCTTTTAACAAGATACTTTGCAAGTTGACGAATATCGGTGTTAAAATTAAGGATGAAGATCAAGGTTTAATTTTGCTAAAGTCTTTGCCACCATCTTTCAAGCATTTAATTACTACTGTTATATGCATGGGAAAGACAAGCTTACTTTGGGTGAGGTACAAACTTCATTATTAATTAATGATTCTATGAACAAGGGTTCTAAGAATACTGATAATAGTGATGCTTTGTATGTGGGAAGCAAAGTTAAACATGCAAAAATTCGTTCGGTGAAAGTTCAAGTGGTGGTGAGAAGAAAAAGAAGACTTCCAAGATAAAGTGTTGGCATTGCAATGAGATAGGTCACGTTGTTCGTAATTGTCAAAAACTCATGGATGAAGTGAAGAAGGAATTGAATTATAATGCCAATACTGTCACTTTCGATGAGGGTGGCATTAGCAATAACGAGAATAGCGGTGATGTACTTAATGTGACCGTGGGTGGTGCTAATCTACGGACTGAATGGGTTCTTGATTCCGGTTGTTCTTTTCACATGTGTTCCAATAGAGATATATTTTCTACTTACAAGAGTGCAAGTGGTGATGTATTTTTAGCGGATGATTCTTCTTGCAAGATTGAAGGTGTTGGGACAATTAAAATCAAGACTCAAGGTGGAGTGAAAACGCTAACTGAAGTTCGTCATGTTCCTAGCTTGAGGAGGAATTTAATTTCATTAGGTTCCTTGGATTCGAAAGGTTGCAATTACACAGTTCGTGATGGAAAGATGAAAATCTTTCGTGGTGGTCGTTTTCTCATGAGTGGAAACAAAAAGGGCAACTTGTATTTACTACAAGGGAGTGTCATTCAAGGTGGAGCTCATGCTATGTTTCAAAGTGAAGATGCTAAGTGTGAAGAAATTGGAAGTATTCGGTTTGTTAGTATTTCATGGAATGAGTTCAAGGGCCGTTTGAACTCGTGTGTTCAAGATCAATTCTAGGCACCCATGGTGGGGTGCACGACGGGCAAGAAACAATGTGGATAGACGATTGACGAAATTTGAGCCAAGGTGGAGATTTGTTAAAATATGTCTCAAATTCATAAGGATTTTGGAATCCTATACAAACTAGGATTGTATTAATTAATCATATAGTTAATTGGAGAAGGTTAAACAATTTTATACTAGTTGAAAAAGGATTCCTTTATTGACATGGATTAAGAGTCTTAATCTCAATTTGTTAAGGTTTTTTTAGGGCCTATATAAAGAGGTGATAAGACATCAATTGGAGACAAGACCAAAAGTGGGAGAGACACAAATTGGGGAGAGACGGACGACGGACACAGTTGGTGGTCGAGGGTCTCGAGGTCTTGGCGATATTAGAAAAAATAGTGCGTGGCTATTTTGGGCTGTGAGAGGTGTGGTACTTTGTGAGATCGTGTCAATCCTTGTAACCCTAGTCCTAGGTAGGGTGAGTACATTGAAAGCTCTCTATTGTAATTCCTCATCGTTTATAGTGGATTTGTTGCTTGCCTAGGAGTGGATTAAACCACGTAAATCCTCTGTTCCCTTTTGTTTGATTCCGTTATATTTTCTATTTTCTTGCCATTATTTTTCCAAATACTTAATTGGTACTTTTATTTCGACCGATTCGCTTCCGCATTGAAGATAAAAATTTGGAATTTTTAATCCAAGGATATCCTCGTTTTTATAACAGTTAGTGTCTCCCACTAACCATAGATGGTTACTATTATATTATTTATTGGATCAAAAATAAAAACCTGAGATTTATTGATTAGTTGGTAATGCAATTAATTCACCTCAAAATGTGTAAATCCTAAGTGGCACTCTATTTTTTTCACATTCACAATTTGCATTGGTGATGCTCTAATAGTAACTGAAGAGTTGTAGATACGATTTGTAAACTATATTATTTTACATTGGTTATGGGACTCTTGATTTTTTGACATTCAATGCAATTGTGGAGGATGGATGTGAATACAATCTCTTCTATGTACAACTCTCCTCTACAATTGCATTGAATGTCAAAAAATATAGATGCCAATAACCAATGTGAAACAATTTAGTTGATACATCGTATTCACAACCTTCCTCCATAATTCCATTGAAGACTTTTTTATTTGAAAATTGTGTAAATCCTAAGTGGCATTCTATTTTTTTCCACCTTCACATTTGCATTGGTGATGCTCTAATAGTAACTATCAATGGTTAGTGAGAAAAATAATCATTGAATCACTAACTCTTCCATAAATATAAATATATATATATATATACATATATATATATATACATATATATATATATATATACGCCAAACTTAACCCAGGTTATAGTAATAATAAAATTTAATGAATAAACACTACAACAAAAATGGGTTTTAACAACGTTTTTTGCACAACATTTTTTAAAAAACGTTGTTAAAAGGCCACTTTAGACAACGTTTTTTAAAAAACGTTGTTAAAATGACACTTTAGACAACGTTTTTTAAAAAACGTTGTTAAAAGGGCACTTTAGACAATGTTTTTTAAAAAACGTTGTCTAAAATAAAACTTTAGACAACGTTTTTTAAAAAACGTTGTTAAAAGGGCACTTTAGACAACATTTTTTAAAAAACGTTGGCTAAAGTTTTATTTTAGACAACGTTTTTTAAAAACGTTGTGTAAAAATTGACTTTTAACAACGTTTTTTAAAAAACGTTGTGTAAAAATTGACTTTTAACAACGTTTTATTAAAAAACGTTGTAAAAAACAATGTTTACACAACGTTTTTAATAAACGTTGTAATTTTCCAGTTTTTCGCTCTCCCGCCTTGTAACTATTTGCGCGGTTTAAAACCCAAAAGTCAAAATCCCCACTCGTCACTGCTCTCTCTCCCGTAACCAACAAAAATTGGGTAGACCAGAGAGCTCTTCTTCCATTACCATTTGAGCTCTTCTTCCATTACCATTACCATTACCATCGTTTCCAATCCCTCTCTCGGCCTTCACATCTTCATCTCCTTCGACTCCCTGGTATGCCCCATTTCTTGTGGGTATGGTCCCAGTTTCTCTCCCTTCTCAAATTACCCCCTTCCCTCAAAAGTCTACCTTTCTCTCTCACAATACACAGTGCCCTCCATACTCACCATCGTCATTATCTCGCACAGTGTTTACTTCTTCATCAATAGCAGGCCACCGGCGATTGCATCACTGTCGCAATGCTCCACCTCAGTGCTTACTTCTTCATCAATATCAGGACAAATTTTTTGGGCAACATACTCTAGTTCTTAGTTGATTTTGTTCACAGAATGTTATAGCTGTATTAGTTTGTAAAATTATGCTTCCTCAGGCATAAGTTGGAAGGGAATACTGCATGGTATGTTCTTGTAAATTTAGGGCATAGTTATACAAGATGTGTGGAATGCTCTACTTTGCCCCTACATGGCACTTTTTGTTTCTGATGCTATATGTCAGTACTTAAGTTGCTTCATCATTCATGCTTCTTTTGTCATCAAAGTGAAGGCATCAACATATTTCTTACTTGCAATTTGGAACTTCATTAATATTTCATGTTTTTCCTCGTGCTCATTAGAGATAATTCCACCTCAGGAGTCCCATAGGATAGAATCAAAGCCTATGGAATGGACAGATGAGAAGCATAGCTTGTATCTGAAATCAATGGAAGCATCATTTGTTGACCAGTTATATAGTACTTCGGATTTGCATAATTGGCACTCAAGAACGGGTCAGCAGGTTCATCATCTTCCGGAAAATGCATGCTAACAGTTGCATCCCTTCAGGCTAGGTCTTATTTCTGAGTCATGCTCTTTGGTGTGCTGCATTGCACTGTACCTTCATATCTATTTGGACCTAATATTCTATTGAATTGATTTTAATAATTGTTACTTATTCTAAAAATTTTCCTTTATTTTCCAGTTTAAGGTTCTTCAAGATGGTTGTTGGTTGAAGATAAACTTCAAGAGAGATGAATCACAAATGACCAAAGCAAACCGGTCTCGTGCTCTTCCATCTAATCATTGGATACGACATTTCAAGACTGGAAGCAGACAACAAATTGCAGCAAGGCCTGCCCTCCTGGGTAAAAATACGCCAGCTTTACAGCAGTTTCTTGTGTCTGACGATTATTTATCTCTACTAGAATCTACTGGTAGTAATACAAGTAGTTCTCAACTCTCATCAGACTTGTTCTTTTGGAAAGGTCATTTCCCTTAATGTGACAGGCTGTGCTTTTCTTTTGGAAAGGTCCTTTCCCTTGTACTAGTATTCTGGTATTCCCATGTACAGCTTGAACATGCTTGCTGAAAGATATGGTGACAGAGTGAACGATTAAATTTCCAGATGTAGGACAATAGTACCAGTAACTATGTGCAACTTCCTTCTTTCACATGACAAACGAAGTCCTTTTTACTGGATTATGAAAGTTTCAGAAAAAAGTATAGGTTCTCAAATTTTAATGGATGCCCTTAATCCAATTGTAAGATAAACAGTTATGCTATATGCAAGAGAGTGTGTAATTGAGTATGTGACTTTCCTTGTTTTCCTTTTGGGCGTTTGTTACCATCGTTATTCATCAGAATACCATTAGGGAATCTCAACGTGTTTCTGCAAATTGAGTATGGGGTAGTAAGGTATGATGAATTCATAGCTTTAAATGTGTATTCCTCATGTGCAAATTGAGTATGGGGTAGTAAGTTATCTCAGGTGTGTATTCCTAGGTTCTTCTTTGTATGCTCTAACTGTAAATGTGTCTTGGTTTAAATGCTGAATTCATAGCTTTATCCGAGTTATCACTTTGGCTTTATGTATTTTGAAAGTCTCATGTGCTGATTGCAGTATGCTGAGTGTTTGCCCATAGGATTGGAGAAGGTCGAATTTGGCCGGTGTAGGTGCAGGAACAAAACGGGAACCTCGATTGCTTTTGTAATTTTTTTTTAAAAAAAATAGCTATTACAACGTTTTTTAAAAAAATGTTGTCTTAGACCTTTTACAACGTTTTTCAGAAAACGTTGTCTTAGACCTTTTACAACGTTTTTCAGAAAACGTTGTCTTAGACCTTTTACAACGTTTTAAAAACGTTGTCTTAGACCTAAGACAACGTTTTTTAAAAACGTTGTCTTTGATCTAAGACAACGTTTTTAAAACGTTGTCAAGACAACGTTTTTAAAACGTTGTCTTAGACCTAAGACAACATTTTAAAAACGTTGTCTAAAACTGGCCCTACAACAACGTTGGATTAGATAACGTTTTCAAAAACGTTGTCTTTTGTCTATTACAACGTTTTAAAAACGTTGTTAAAAGTCATTTTTGTTGTAGTGAAAACTTAATAAATAAAATTTAATAATAAAACTAATTATTATTAAACCATAAAATATTATACAAAATTAAAAGAAAGAAAAGAAAACTTACAATATGAATCCATTTAGGATTCAATCTTCAAACTTCAAACTAAATACTAAAAATATTTAAAAAGTAAATTTTTGCTCAACACATGAGCCAAGAGAGAAAGAGAGAGAGAGAGAGAGAGAGAGAGAGAGAAGAGGATTCTGAAGCATCCCTTCTCCTTCTTCGATCCTCTTTTATAGGCCTTTCCCCGAAATTCAAGTCTTCTTAAGTGTGAAATATTATTTCCATCATTTACGCTAGGAATAACTTTTTTATAGAGGACAAGAAAACGACAACTTTTTCTTTTTACTTTTTTTGACTTTTTCCCTTCTTTGTTTGCCACCTTTAAGGAGAAGAAATCTGAGTCTTCCTAATGACTCTTTGTTGGCCATTTGAGGAAACTTTTCTCGTGACTTGATAATGAGTTCCCATCATTCTCTTTTGAATATTTTTTCCTTGTGTACTCTCTTAGGAATATTGCACCATTCTCATATAGGTATCCATGTCTTCGTTGTCATCCATACTTTGAATGGATGTTTTTGAACCGGTTTCTTCTTCCTCTAGAGCCTTATTGATGAAACTGATAAATTTTTCTTTAAGACATACATTAAGCTTTTCTTGGAAAATACCAGGATTTTCTTTTAGAATTTAAGATTTTATCATCTCAATGGTATCTTCTTGATCCATTTTTTTTCCTTTTTGAGTTTTAATTTCTTCTTTAAATAGGCCTATGTTTTGGCCACTTCTTTAAGAATTTCTGAAATATCGAACTTATTCCACCATTTGTAGGCATAAGTTCTCACTAGGCAAAGTATATTGAAATCATCATAATCATAATTATAGGATCATGCCCAGGTCCATGGAAGTTTAAATTGAGCCAAAAATATCATTAAAACTCTACTAATTAAGCTTTGGGTTATAATTTTCTCCAAAGGATTGGAGTTATATAAGAATTCATCCCTATATTTAGATTTAGTATTGCAATACTAAGTAAATAGCTGCTGCAATTCTTCTGACAAATATTCCTTTTTAGAACCAATTTTTTCCGAGTTAAGGAAAAACGAATTTGGTATTTCTTCGTATGAGAATTCTTGATCAAATTGAAAGTACCAAGTGCATTTTTTTTTTTTTTTGAGAGTTTTGATAGATGAATGCATTTAACCATGCATCAATGTATTCCCAATAATTATAGAAGAATTGTTGCTCTGGCGTGGCAAGATAATAACGTAATTGATTCGGATTAGTTCCTCAATCTGATACTGTGACTTTAAGAAATTTAGCTTTAGTGAAAGCATATGCGCTTTGAGCGACTTCAGTATTTCTAAATTTGTGGTCAAAATACACTGACCCTGTTTCTTTAAGAATTATTTCATAAATTCCACTACTTTTCCTTCCTTTAATTGGAAAGTGAGATCACTGCTCAAAATATTTTGAGGCTAAATAAAATGGATCTGAAAACCATTTAAGGTATGCTTGCTCTAAGCAAATAATCGGTTCTCTGATGGAATTATCCAACATTTTTTGACTAAATTCTTCTCCTTCTATTAAGACTTCTTTAGCCATTTTTTGAGAAGATGATCCTATTTGTGGATAATTTTTATTATAAAAATTTTGAGAATAACTTCCTCTCCCAGGGCCAAGACCTCTGCCCCTGCCCCGTGAGGTTTAAGCTCTACCTCGGCCTGACATTATGTGGGGGATCCCTGCAGAAATTCTCAAATTAAGAAGTCAGGAAGAGAATTTGATTCTCCTTTGATATATTCAATTTGAAAATCAAAAACAAACAAAATTGCTTGCCATCGAGTAAATATCTGTTTTGACACTAAATTTTTCACATCTTTCTCTAAGACTTCTTTTGCCGCTTTACAGTCAATTCTTAATTTAAATTCTTGATTTAAAAGATCTTCTTGAAATTTTAAAATACATTTGACTATTGATAACATCTTTTTTTGAATCGTAAAGTAATTCTTTTGGACATCATTCCACTTTTCAGAAGTAAATCTTACTAATTCGTCTTTATTTTTATTAGCATTAATCTGCTTAAGAATTCCATTGTATCATATATCAGAAGCATCTGTTTCTACTATTGTTTTCCATTGTTCATTAGCTAAAGATAAACAAGGTATTTTTTTAACTTTTAGTTTAATCAACTTAATAGCATTGGTATGTTCGGGTCCCCAAGCTGGAGGATTCTTTTTAAAGCATTCATATAAAGGAGCACTATCAATTGCTAAATCTTTATAAAAATCTGCAATATAATTAAGACTTCCTAAAAATCTTTGTAATTACTTTTCATTCTTGATTTCATGGAAAAATTTAGAGGCAAATTATATTGATCTATTTATGGGGAGAAATATCCCTTCCTCTATTTCACGACCAAGAAATCTAATTTTTGTTTAAAATAACTGCATTTTTCTTTGAGAAATAACTATTCCATTATGTTTAGCAATATATAGAAATATTGGTAAATGTTTAAAATGTTGATCTATATTTTTTGAAAAGACAAGAATATCATCAATATAAACTATTATAAATTCTAAATAAGGATAAAATATGTCGTTCATTATATTTTGAAATTCTGATGGAGCATTTTTAAGTCCAAAAGGCATAACAATCCATTCATAAAGGCCAAATGGGACTGTGAATCCAATCTTATATCATACGCGCTAAACGCAGCCCCCCCTAATGCGCTAAACGCAGCCCCCCCCCGGGCGAAATTACTAACCTGCCCTTTTTTAAATTTTATTTTTAAAATTTTTAAAAACTAAATTTTAAATTACAGTTTCCCTAATTTTAGAAAATTTAAAACCGCCCGGACTTTTTAAACTTACAGCCGCCCCACTATTCAACCTCGAAAATTACTAAATTGTCCTTGCTTTTTTCGAGAAAATTACTAAATTGCCCTTAATTTTTCTATATATAGAAAGGACTTCTAACCTAACAAACTCACAATTTTCATCATCTCTAAACTCAACATATTCTCTCTCTCTAGAAATTTCTTCATCTCTCGCTCTATTTTTCTGCATTAAAGGTATGTTTTTCGTATACTTTGTATTAAATAAATTTGTTATTTAGTTTTTTGTTTTGAATATATATGTTTGTCGAATATTTTTGTGTTAAATATGAATTTTGTGTTGTTATTGTTGTGTTATAATGTACCATTTAGACCAAAAAAAAAAAAAAAAGGGTATATGCGCCTGTACCATGCGCATGTACAGTATGTCATGCGCATGGTACAAGCGCATATTGCACGATTTATTATAATTTAATTAAAAAAATTTTAAAAATAAAAAGTTCATGCACATGCGCTGTACCCGCATGAAGACTTGTACATGCGCATGGCCGGGCGCATGTACAAGCCTCCATGCGGGGTGCGCATGGTGCACAATTTCAATTTTTTGATATTTTTGCACTTTAACCCTTGTATTTGTCATTTTTTAAAAATTGTTTCATTTCACCCCCTGAGTTTGTTAGTTTCGTTAAATATTTATGAAATTTTGCATTTTGCCCCTTGAGATTGTTAGTTTCGTTAAATTAAATGAAAATATGCAATTTTACCCCCTGAATTTGTTAATTTAGTTAAAACTTTGAGGTATATGAAAATGTTACACTTTTAATAAGTTATATGGTTAAATAATTATTAATATCTTAATATTAAATTTTTATGTGATTTATTAGATGTTACACTTTATTCCTAATTATTGCATTATGCTTAAATAATTAATAATAATATCTTAATTATTATTAAATGTTACACTTTATTAATATTTAAATATTATTAATTGATAATATTAATTTTTTTTGCGATTTATTAAATGTTACACTTTTTTCCCAATTGCATTATGCTTATATTATTATGCGAATATTATAAATATGATATATATATATATAAATATATATTTAAAATAAATTTTTTTGTTCATGTAGATGGCTGATGACCGTGGAAAGAGGGTCATGGAGCATAGTTTGGACTATGAAGGGCGGGCGAAAGATCGGCGTGTTTTTGCATCAGCACGAGCGAGAGGACCTCCGCACAAAGACAAATGACAGGCTATGATGGATGAGACGCCCGTCCCGCCTGGCGTACTTACCCCAACCCCTGTTCAGTGGCACGGATATCAGCCTACTCCGATTCCATTTGGGGTAGGCTTTGATGCAACCTCCTCAGTGGGAGATTCAGCTTCGTGGGCTGAACATCACTCGCATTCTCCCGCAACGACCAATGAGGAAGAACGTCGTAACGAAGCTTTTATTCAGCAATTGGACGACGATATTGAGCCGGATATTGCCGCACCGGAACCAGCTCCTCGTGGTCGTCGTCGTCGCCCTAACCCTAGTAGGGCTGGCACTAGTAGTGGAATCAGCGGCCCCGACGATTGGAGGTTGAGGGAGCCACAAGAAGGAGGCCCCCAAATCATCGACTTATTGACTGGTTATCTTGGGCATATCGCATGTGCTTTATGGACCGGACATATGGTAATCTTTACTATATCTAATTTTTACTTAATTCGAATTATATTTGTCATTACATAGAAATTATATTTTTATTGATGCGTCTATGTATTTACGTACTTTTTTTTTTATGTTTAACAGAATAGACCTCCTCTACTCGGACTCCACGGTGGCGATCGGATGTATAAGTGGAGTTTAAACAATTTCAGGCCACGAAAAGTTTGAAGCAACGGGCTTGGCGCATTTGCGAAATGCATGTTTCCAAACGTGAACATGCCTTTGATTTCGCTCGTGGAAAGATGGTATCCAGAGACCAACAGTTTTCATCTTCCATTTGGGGAGATGACGATCACTCTCCACGATGTCTGGTATCTTTTACAGATACCTGTAGCTGGGTTCCCTGTTATGGGAGAAAGCAGCCTTTCTGAGCTGAGGCCGAGGATAGGGGGTCTATTAGGGTGGACGGCTGACCAAGTGGATGCTGAATTCAAGACTCACTTGATCAAGCTCAACACCATTCAAAGAGAGTGTGGTACGGGCGGGCCAATGGTCGGTCCGAAAAGCGATCGCATATTTGTTGTGGACGTTGGGTGCGTCACTCTTCGTCGACAAATCAAAACTTCGCCACCTCACAACTTCGCCGTTCTTGGACCCATTGGAGGAGGTGCCCAACTATGCTTGGGGCACACTGCGTTAGCATATCTATACCGTCGCTCGGTATAGCATCTCGTCGAGATACAACGCAGATGGCCGGATGTCGACTCGTTGGAAGTAAGTTTTACTTGTTGGTTTAATTTATTAATTTGGAATCATTTGTATTTATTTTAATTTATTATTTATTAAATTGTTTGCGATTTAGGGTTGGATATATGAGTACTTCCCGAGTTCGCCCGGGCATGTTGAAAACCGGACAACCGCAAGTCCATACGTAGCTCGTTGGCGCACGGCTACGTCGAGAAACAGGAGCCCATCGGTACTTTGGATATGTACGGAGACGACTTGATCAAGATATCCGAGGAGGTAAGATAAAATACCCCTATACAATTTAAAATTATTGAGTTTCTTATTTTTTATTATGTTAATATATAGTTATTTTTTTATTAAGATGTTAATTTATTTTATTCAAAATGTTATGTTATTAATACAGGTTGTATGGCTTCCGTATCACCATGACCCGATAGTTACCATCCCGATTAGTCTGTTTTGCGGTATCATACACTATCGGACTATTACGGAGGCATACATGCCCGAGCGGTGTTTACGACAATTCGGGTATGTTCGACAATCCCGCTGCTCCTCAAGTCCCTACTAAGGTATATTTGGGTTTGAACCCAAAGTTATATGTGGTGGAGCACGATCCAAACAGAGAAATTGGGATATGTGGCAAGCCCACCGCATTTCGCCCGAACGTTTTGGGTCATTTAGGTGTATTAATTCTAGTGATACGATGCCCGGTATATGAGGTGGTTTAGGGCCCGATCTCATCCTCGGGTTGTCGACCGATTCCAAAGAATGTCGTTGATGAAGGACCTCCGTCACCTAGTCGGTTGCCTCTAGCATTGTGAGTATTAAAATCTTCAAGATATTCATTGCGTATTTATTATTTATTGTTACGAATATTTGTTTTGACTATTTTTGTCTACTTTTGTATTGCAGCGAATGCAATATTTAGGTAACCAGGCTCAACAAGACTTGATGCCTCGCGACGGCGTGACCGTAATTACGATGAGGAAGAGTTCGATCAAGCTATCGTAGATATATGCCACCACCTCCGTGATTGGATGTAGTTATATTTAAAATGTTAGGATTGATGTAATATTCTAGTTTAAGGACTTCCTTTATTGTATCTAATGAAGTTTATTTAAGAAAAAAAACTACTTAACAAAATATGACTTTAAACAGATTGCATTAACAAACAAACAAAATATCATACGTTTGACTCAACTCAAACCAATAGAGATCTTTTGAGGAATCCATACTGTTCCCACCACCGGATGTTTGGATCACAAATCCTTTGCCACCCCGGCCACCGGTGGCATCGGCCAGGCCTCAAATCAATTTTAATAAAATGAGATGCACCATGAACCAAGCAAGGGTAATAAATTCGGGCGCTGTTTGTCCACCAAGACGTGGTGTAGAGGCAAGAAATGAGAGCACCGGCTGTATTGAAAAGCACCGTAAGATTCGTTGATACCGCGTTGCAACCACCGCCCTAGATCGGTCAAACACAACCAATGTTGTGGAGCCGTAGCCTCGTGGTAGTCACATATGCGAACAGCTCTCATAAGTACATCTTTTGTCAAAGCTCTCCAATAAAGTTCCCAATTTTCGAACATCTCTTGAACTAGCTCGTCTCACCAAGTCCCACGTTCATCGTCGCCATACACACAAAGGGCAATACATCTAAAACCACAATGCCCATCTCCCTTTACGTTAGTATGGCCGATTATGTACTTTAGAATCCAATGTGGAACGTCGGTTGGGTATGGAAAATCGTGATAAACGTACCTCCGTCATCGCACTCGTAGATCGGCGAGCTTGTCCTTCACTTTGTGGAAAGGATAATGACATGAGATCCGGATCCGATCGCCGACTACCCGAGAATTGCTTGTCGACATATTCCCAATCGGATGGGTCCCTCTTCGTTGACTTCTGTTGGGAGGCGCCCTTTGTGTTTCTTATCCGTAGCATGCTCCCCAACTCGACGCGTGTCTACGAATGACATTCCCTATCCTGGTAGAAAGCACGACCTTGTCAATATCTGATTGTGGACCGATATCAGACAAGAGATCTCTGAGCAAATCATCACCACTGCGTCTCGTCGTGGATAATTCCTCAGTCGCCTCCATATCTAACGTCCTCCAAAAAATATTGATATCCGTGGGATCAAACGGGATTAGGTTTTGTTGCGCCGCAAACATCTCATGAAGACATGGCAAGCCGTGGGACGATCGCGAATGCATCGATCGATGCCATATCCTTCGAGTTTGTTAGCCTCCTTTAGTGTCTCTAGCTTAATCCACTCTCGTCATCAACTCGAAAGCCTTATGAGATACATTGCACGAAAGTTGTCGAAACACGAAGCTTTTTTCAGTTAAAGTATGGACAACTGTGCGCGATTGCTCGAATTGAGCCTTTAGCTCGTTCAGCTGTAACTCAATATTGCTGTGTAGCTTCGGGAATATTGTGTCGAAACCCCCAGTGGCTGAGCCTAACCATCTCTTTAGGCGAATGCGTACTCGACCCTAGATGACAAAATATTGGACACATTTATTAATATGAGATGATAAAAATGTATAATATAGTTTATATTCTAATAAAGAAAAATTCATTTCAGTTTATATAAATCAAATATAATACCTGTTTGTCGTAGTATTCCCAAAATGTAAAATATCTTTGGTCCACGCACAATGAATTTCTTCTTGTATGGGTTCACCATTCTCTCATCACGTAATTCACTAACCCAAACTTGTTAGCCCATACTGCACCAACGCAGCGGATGTCCTTCAAATTTCTCCTCGTTCGTGCATCAACAATTTTATGCCACCTAGACATAAATACTGGAGAAAAGTCTTTAGTCTTCGTGCGCTGAACCACATGCTTCTCCACATTCTTCGAAATATGTCTTTTACACAACATATGTTGGGCACCGGGAAAGAAATGCTGAATGGCTTTCATTAAAGCCAACTCTCTGTCAGTGATAAAAGCTTTGGATAAATCTCCAAAAGTGCAAACAATCGCTGTACCCAACACCCACATGAAAGAATCTGGTCTCGTCATGAATGAAGGCGAAAGCAATGTGGAAATTTTTTCCGTCGATGCCACCCCTATGATCTCCAACAACGGCAAGTTGTACTTATTTGTTTTGTACGTTGAGTCCAAAATGATAACTTGAGGAAACTTTTGTAAGAATCACCGATGTTGGGTGCATTAACATGACATGTTTCGAGTAACATCATCATCTTGAAATTCTTCCCAATGGTGGTAGCCATTGTCATACATCGGTTGAAGAAATGTTGCATTGGTGTTGCTTCACCCATGCCATCCTTTTTATTTTACGTACCAAATTCGCACTTGACGGCGAGCTAACATTATCGGGATCGTATTATGCATGGTTGAGAATTTGCTTCGGCTTCATATTGTCTTGTGTAAGTTCTTTAACGACTCCATAATCGTCTTTCGGTGACGTTCTCGATCCGTGCCACGCCCATACTTAGTAAGTGGGTGGTTGTGTCGACGATTCTCACCAACGTGCACTTTCCAAAGATTACCACCAAGTTGCTGAACTGCAGTAACCTCAAATGGACATCCTATTTTCTTTGAACCGCGTTTTTTTCTTTGACTGGCCTCAGCATCTCCAGTTACTCTGGGAGTCCCACTTCTTTCGCAACCAAAACAAACAATTTTCCTTTCATTTCTACTTCTGTGCCGCTTAATCATCATATGCATGTTATTGAGATGCCCTGTAAACAGAATCCATTCCCCCACTTGTACTAAACTCTGAAATATTGTTTCTGTAACAAAGCACCCGCTAACATCCGGATAAATTGTTGTTTCATCTATAGGGGAACAATCCTGTAATTATTTAACCGTGTGTAAGCAAAATTTAATATTAAAATAATTCAATTAATCGGCCCAAACAAATAACATAGGCCACAAATAATTATTGTTTAAGCAATTATAATCAACATTTCATAGTAATTAACAAAATGTAAATAATACAACTATATTAATTCATTTAATAGACCGAAAACTAATAATTATGTAACATAAAAGTTAACAAAGTTAAATTAAGAGGGAAAATAATTATTTAAGCATAATGCACAATGCAATACAAAAACAAAGTGTAACATTTAATAAATCACATAAAAAAAAATTTAAGCTAAATTACTTAATAATGCAATGAGTAAAAGTGTAACATTTATTAAGAAATCAAATAAAAATTAAATATTAAGATATTAATAAATATTTAATCATAATGTTATTGAAAGTGTAACATTTTCATAAACCTCAAAATTCTAACTTAATTAACAAACTCAGGGGGTAAATTGCATATTTTAATTCAATTTAACAAAATTAACAATCTCATGGGGTAAAATGCAAATATACAAACAATTTAACGAAACTAACAAACTCGGGGTGAACTGCAATAGTTTCAAAAATAGACAAATACAAGGGTTAAAGTGAAAAAAATTAGTGCTACATGCTGTACCAGCGCAAATATCGTACATGCGCCCACCATGCGCATGTACAATTTTATGCGCCGGGTACAGGCGCATGTACCCTTTTTTTTTTTTTAAAATAAAAATTCTAAAACCGTGCAACATTCGCTTGTACCATGCGCATGGCATCCTGTACATGCGCATGGTACTGGCGCATCTAGCCTTTTTTTTTTTTTGTCTATTTAATAGAAATAATTAATCCAAAAAATATACAATTTCGAATCAAATAACGCAAAGCACTTAATTTAATTAACACAAAGTAAAAAACATACATATTAACGAATAATTTAAACAAAATTACCTCTGAATTGTCTCGAACTGGATTCCCTTCCGAGTTATTAGCCGAATTATTAGACATTTGGACAAAAAAAATTTAAAGTCTTGAGAGAGAAAGAGAGAGAGAGAGAGAGATTGTGGATGAAAAGATGAAAAAAAAAATTCATCCGTTCCTTTTTAAAAAAAAATTTAGGGGTCTAAATGTATAATTTAGGGGGGCTATTATATAATTTTTGGGAGCCTAAGTTATAGGGGGCCTGATAAACCGAAAGTTTAGGGGCTTGTAAATTATCTAAAGGCTAAGTTATAGGGGCATGTAAAACTAATAGTTCAGGGGTCAATTTTAAATGTTCTAAAATTAAGGGGAAACTATATTTAAAGTTTAGTTTTTAAAAATTTTAAAAATAAAATAGGGAAAAAAGGAGTTAGTAATTTCACGGGGCCGTTAAGCATTAGGGGCTGCGTTTAGCGCCACTCTCTTATATTTATCTTCTTCTGCTATTTGAATTTGTCAATATCCTGACTTTAAGTTAAATTTTGAATAAACATATGCTTCATTTAATCTATTTTACAAATCTTTTTTTATTAGGAATAGGATATCTTATCCATTTCAGGAATTTATTGAGAGGTTTATAATTTATTACTAATCTTGGTACTCCACTTTCTTCTTCAAAATTTTTATTAACATAAAAAGCCGCAAAACTCCAAGGAGAATTGCTTTTTCTAATTAATATTTTATTTAATAATTCTTGAATTTGAATCTTTGATTACTGATTTTGCTTCTAAATGTGCTAGAAGAGCGACGTTTAAATAGTATTTTGTAAATATGTCGTGTGTTATGCTCATAATTTTGAAATGAAGTGTTTTGTTTATTATCTTTTATATTTATTTTTTTTAATTTAAAGAAATAGAAAAAAATTATGCTACAAACTGAAATGGCCCCATCTGACATTTCCAGCCTTGGGCCCCGAATTTCACAGGGCCGACCATGATAATTAGACTTTTCAAACGTGGGCTCTTTAGATAGAGCGGAGGGAGTACTTGGTACTCATCCGAAAATCAACTTACCAAAGTTCCAAACTATATCTAATTTCATTTAATTGGCGAAATTTAAAATTCATACAGGAGCAAAAGCTTTGATAGAACCAAATTGTAGCTTACATTCAAATAAATATAGTTCAAACTGATCTTTACAGAACAATCGAGAAAACAATTAAAGCAAAAAAGATTCAATTATTCCTTTGAAGGCCTTGCCGATCAGAAGGCATCCAAGATCGCCGGTAACCAGCTGATTAGAATCCCGACAGACCCTAAAACCATATCGGCTTACATCACAACCACCGTGACAAGCCATGAGTACACCCCCTTCATATATTCCGTCTCAAATAGTTTTTAAACATATATATTCCTTAATTAAATTTCCATCACTTTATTTTGTTATTGAGTTTTTTTTTAAGAGGTTTGTTATTCTCACCCCAAAAGCTATGAGTACAACTCCTTCATATATTACAAAAATGTCATTTTTTAAGATAAAAAAAAATATTTTGGACTGTTTGGCATCCCCACCGAACACAGCTAAGGTTGTTCGATAAGATATAACGAACACCACTATGGGTGTTCAGTTAGAGGGTGACGAATTTCACTATGGGTTCAGTCAGTGACAGATCCAAAAAAATATTTCAGTGGGGTCACAAAATTTAATTATCACATAAAAAATTTAGAAATCACAATTCACCACTAGTATCTACCTCATTGTTGCTACTCTACGTGACAAGGAAAAAAAATTTTTTGAGTGGAGTCACTATCTAAAAAACCACAATTTTGTAAGCCAAATTTTTTTTTTTTTAGTGGGGTCACTTGCCCCCGCCCCCCACCTCAAAGAGTGGATTCGCCACTGGGTTCGGTCACACACTACCGAAAGCTTTAAAAGAAAAAATCTGGTTAGACTGTGACTACTTGATTCCGCTCATGATCCATACCCGAAAAAATCCCAAATTAGATCCATGCCCTTCCCTGCCTCTGCCGCCCTCACACGAACCATTGTTGATGGCCACGTCTGGGTCGACCGAATTGTTAGTTCCCTTTCCCAGAGTTTTGGTCCCACTAAGAATGCTAGGTTAAGGAATGAAAGATCATTCCAACAGGGAGTCACTTTATGAAAGGCTTTTTGATCTTAAGAATGCTAGTTTGAAGAATGAGTGAGAGGGAAGGGGAAGGGTGGAGATGAAGGGTAGTAAATTAGGGTTGAGTAGATTTGATATTGGGAAAAATGTAAGGAGAGATAAAATAGGAAAATAGGGGGGTGTAGTTAGTATTTAGGAAGGTTGAAAATATTGGGGGTGTACTAACAGCTTTTGAGGAGCAAACCTCTTTTTTTAATCTATATACAATTTTTATAGATCTTGAACCATCTCTCATTAAGTAGTGTTATCTCCAACATGCCACTAACCTTCTTGCAAGAATATTTGTATTCAATCAATTTTTTCTCTCCCACATGAAATGGGTACACCATTTCACAAATGAGTAAAGCTATATATACAGATTTTATCAACAAATTGGCAAACCTCAATCTTCAATACAGAGGCTCTATTTAGATAGATGATTAGTTTTGTGATTTCAGGTATTTTTCATAATTTTGTAATAATTAAAAAAATAATAATTTTGAAAGAGGGAGGAGCCAAAATAATAAGTCTAATAAGAGAGTAAAAATTTGGTAATGAGAGCTTTACCATAGGTCTCGGGCGGGTTTGACCTCGCCCCATAGAAACACGGTTGCGTTAAACTTGGTTAGGAATACTTTTGCCTTTATAATTCTTACCTGACGTAAAAATTAATTTTGAACCTTCAAGCTTACATCCAAATAATTAGGAATTATGAAAATAATCTAGAGCACTTTCTCTTTTTTATTTTATATTTTTGGTTTGCTGGAGGGCTAAGCCCTAACAAAAGCAACTAACACTAAACACCATTCTTCCTCGGCTTACCACAATTCATGTAATCCCATTGAAGCAGCAACTCCAACACACTCGACGGATCCGTAATCTCCACACTACCCACTTTCGAACGCCATTCCTTCCCTAGTCGATCTGTTAGCAACTGCGTTAGCCTCCCGAAGAATATGAACGATTCTGCATTGCCAAGTTCTTCCCAACATCTCACAGATGTTGGAAATAAGATTAAAATCTGTATCACAATTCGTTCTCTCATCAACTGCCTTGATAGCCTCCATTGAGACAGATTCTACGACCACTCTTTTGTAGCCCTTTGCCATGCCAGGACCAGGCCTCTCTTCTATTTACCCATGTAATCCCTAATTATCTCCCCCACCCCCCACCCCCCCCACACACACACACTCATATTTTACCCTCTCCGCCTATAGTGCAGGAACTCAACATCTCCCATCATCTCCTAAAAATAAATAATTAAATGAAAAGAACATCTCTCATCTACATTGATGCACTAAATAAACAAAAAGACCATCTCCCATCTCCATTGATGCACCTAATTATCCTTAATACAATCACTAGTTGCGGTGGCACATACAATCTGGCACAAAATATATTACTCCCTCCTCCGTTTCTAAATTATCGTCATGTTTGATTTTTTTTGTTAAACAATATATTTTTCAAATGCAACTGCACGTAGTCAAACAAGACAATAATTTTAGGATCAGTGAGATTATTATTTTTTAATTAATATATTTTATCATTTTTTTTTCTCTTTCACCATACACTCGCATAGTAATTTTTTTTCTTCTTTTCCTAGGTAGTTTTCCTATTTTTTTCTCTCCATAAGGACCATAACCCTAAATGTTCTATACAAGTATAACACGTTCATTTTTTCTTCCATTCTCTCTGTCTTTCATTGTTAGAACATAACCAATACAAATGTGAATGTGGAAAAAATTGAGTGTTACTTAGAATTTACATATTTTTCAAAAAAAAAAAAATTTCTTCAATGCAATTGTTGATGAGGGTTTTAAATATGATGAGTCAACTAATTTGTTTCACATTTGTTATCGGACTCTTTATTTTTTGATATTCAATGCAATTGTGAAGAAGAATTGTGAATAGAAGAAATTGTATTTATATCCCTCCTTCACAATTGCATGGAATGTCAAAAAATTAAGAATCTCATAATCAATATAAAATAATTTAATTGATACATTGTATCCGCAATGCTCTTCACAATTGCATTGAACGCTTTTTTCTTTTCGAAAAATGTGTAAATTTTACGTAATACTCAATTTTTTCTACATCACATTTCGTTGGTTATGCTCTTATCTTGCCACGTATAGTCCTATTAGAAGAATAGTAATGATATTTGATGAACAGGCACCTGATTACGATGGCTTTTGATAACGTGGGCCTTCACCCTCAGCTAGTTGGTATCCAATCCAAAAGAAACTTTGTCCAGTTAATATATTTCGATTGGGTTCTGATAACGTTTGGCCCACGTACTTACTATGATGAGCTTAATAAGATTTTTTTTTTTTTTTTTGGCGAATTACAGGCTAGTTTTTTTTTTTTTTTTTTTTTGACATTTGTAATCGTTTCAAATCATTATATTTTTAAAAAAATTGGAACAAGACATTTTTTGAGCCAAAAAAAAAGATAATTTTGTCATTAATGAAAGAAAAACATGCGCGCATTAAACATCAGGCATCGGGATGCAACAATTGGACATCGAGATGCAGTGCCACTTTCTCAGATTAATTTGGGCATCAGGATGCAAGAATTGTGTATTGGATTCAATTTGAGATGCAACAATTGTTGCATCGGGATGCAACATTAGGGATCGGGATGCAGTGCCACTTTTTCAAATTATTTGGTCATCGGGAAGCAAAAATTATACATCGAAATTCAATTTGAGATGCAACAATTGGGCATCAGGATGCAGTGCCACTTTCTCAAATTAATTTGGACATCGAAATGCAAGAATTGTGCATCAAAATTTAATTTGAAATGTAATAATTAGACATCAGGATACAACAATTATGCATCAGGATATAGTGTAATGTGAAGTGTAATCTTTGCTTCTTTTAGAGTCTCGTTGTACTGTCTGTATTTGCACATATATAAGCACCAATAACAATTTTGTTTGAGTTTTACGGTAGAAGTTTACTATGTTAAATGCAAATTAAAGTGCTCCATAAATTTTGCATTGCATTGCTGTGTGAAATGTAATTTGCAGATTTATTTTCTGACACAGTTCCTCTAATTATTTTGCAATTATGATCACTTGGCAGATTTCTTCAAGATTCTTGGCTAAAAAGTGATATGGTTTTTCTTTACAGCAGCTCGTCAGCCGTAACAATTGAAGAGAAACAAGAAACATCGAGTTGAACGTTGGTAAGAGGGAGACAGAATAGTTATGGAAAAATTGGGAGAATTTTAGGAATAATTTTATAAAAGTACCTTTTTCAGGTTAAGAAAAAAATGGTAAATTTTAGGGATTAAAAACTTTGAAAATAAGACCGGTCAGCAATTTCTCGTATTTTTTTATACCCCAAAAAGAATTGGAAAAAGAAAATAAGTCATTGAAACATATAGTCCATGGGCTCAATTTAAGAAATCTAATTGCATTTTTGGCCTTTCGTTTTGAAAATTAACTATTGGGCTTTCTTTAAAAAATTACTTTTGGTCCTTTTCTATTTTCCTTTGGTTTGAGCTCTTGCCCTTTCTGGCCATTAGGCATATTCATTCACAATACAAGCCTAACTAATCCCTTGACTCGGTTGAAACTCATTGCCTTCAAACCACCAACCCCCCCCCCCCAACCAGCTAATCTATCTGTAACTATCTCTCTTAGCCATCATAGAGGCTGCTGGCTTGACCATGAAATGAAATGACCTATTCTACTCCTAAACTTCTCTTCACCGAAATTTTTTTTAATAATTAAAAACAAAAAGAAGATCAAGAAGCCAACCTAAGTTCATTGACTCAACCCGGTCCTTGGACTAAGGCGAACTTAAACGGATTTTGATCTCGAGAACTTAAATGAGTTTGGCTGAATTCATCCAATGCTAACTCGTTGAACTTTAAACCCATACCGGGTAAATTATGGTCATTGGACTAAGGGGAACATAAACGGATTTGGATCTTGAGAACTTAATTGAGTTTGGCTGAATTCATCCAATGCTGACCCATTAAGCTTTAAACCCATACCCGGTAAATTATAGTCTTGCACAAAATTAATAAAGATTTTTGAGTTACACCTCTTATAAACTACAATTGGTTTGGAGATAGACTCTCACACTTTAAATCGTGTTTGGGCCCACCACTCAAACCAATGAGTCCACATTTTTGTATGTTCTTATTCCGTGCCACGGAAACGAGTGAGTCCAGATTGTAAACTTCAAATCTAACTACACATAAACCGACTTTAAAACACGTTTACAAAAGTGCCAACAGATACCTTGGGTTACTCTTAATTTTGATACAAAAGAGATTGACCGTTTTATTGATCGTCCGATAGTCTATATAAAAGGGAAATGCGATACTACTATTTTACATATAATGGGGTAAGTATATAAAATTAACAAAAATTTCATTAAGATAAAGAAGGGAAAGGCAACAAGAAATGCTCAAGGCACTATCCATTTTACACTCATGAGGACTAGTATTATTTTTTAATTACTTATTCATCAATAATTTTGTACTTTTTTTTTTAAGTTGTCACAAGATTAATTTTTAAGTTGGATAGAGTCACAAGGACAGTAAAGCTCTCTCTACAATATTTTACTATTGTTTATTTCTATGACTCGAACGCAAAAACATCGTTAAGTTAAAATAACCTTTTACGAGCTATTTTCATTCTTAATGATAAAGTATAATACTAGTACATGATGAGTGAACAAGATTGACATAAGAGAGAGCCCGCCAATGGCCGTGGCAAGGTGTAGAGTACAAGGTTTGTGTTGGTGGTTGGAGTCTTTATTAATGATTTAATAATAAATATGGTTGTATGAATGTACGACTGACTTAATGATGCATATGGTTAGTGGTTGTCTCATTGAGATGAATAGTGGTATATGTCCCTTTGTATAGCTGTCAATGGATAGGATTTTGATTTGAATTCGATCCGAATCTAATATTCCATTATTTTTAGGATATGGATTTAGTTTTTCAATCCTATTATTCGATTGTAATTCGAATTCGATAACTCGATAGCTTAACAAATTAAATTTTAAATAAAGGTGTTCCAATTTGTTAACAACCCGTAATCCGATATAAAAATATAATAATATTATACATATAAAAGTTACTTATACTGAGGTTTTAATCATTTATAATTACTATTTCAACTTAATATAAATTCTTCCGTGAACTATAATATCTTACTAACATTATCGTTTATGTTTGTCTAAGTTGGGAACATAATTTTTTCATGTGTTGTTTGACCTTTGATAGAATAAAAGATACATTTATATTATTTTTATTTAATATTTTATGAGGGTCAAATAAAATCTGAAAAAAAATTCAAATTTGATTTGAATTAAAAAATTTAGGATATAAATTGAGCTTTGAAATATCCAAAAAAATATCTAATTTGATCCGAATTCGATCCATTGACGGACCTACTTTGTATTGATGGATGGATAAGCCTTTGAAATTGGTGTTCTCAATTTTTGGACCAAATTCAAAGTGGATGATATGTTGTCTGCACGCAAAAAGTCAAGTTTATAAAAAGGAAGGAAAAAAAATACCATCATAATTAACCACTAACAAGGTCCATGTGCTATTCACATGATCAATGGCTTATCAAAGAGGAAATTGACAAATATTTTGATCAATTTAAGTATTAGTTTCTTTCAATATATCCAACCAGAGATTGGAAAACAGGGTGGATTGGGCAGATATGGACAGCGTTCATAGCGTTCATGTGGACAACTGTTTAAATGGATGAGGGAATTAGTGCCAATTAATTTTTTTTAAGTAAATCTTAATTTGGATTTAGCTAACGAATTTGATTTGATATCATTCCAATTTTAATTTTGGTCCTCACCCCAAATGTGCATGAGCGTGTGTTTTTGCCTTTTTCGGCTCTCATGAAGAGGAGGTGTAGAAGATTTGTTGGGGTGATTTTTGACAATGGCTTGTTGCTTATGTAGTTTTTTCCCTACCTGTAACATTCCATTATTTCATTTAGTTGCTACTCTCTCTTTCCCGAACCCACGACAAACCCCTAATTTCTTTTGGAGAAAATATTTAGTGGCTGATTCGGAGCATTAAATTAGTTAGAAGACTTTTAAAATGTCAAAGAGGACACTTTTTTCAACCTTGAAATTTTAGATTTCTTCTAAATCTCGGGAAAAAGAGTACACCTCAGCAATTTTAAGGCATCTCGTTAGGTTCTAGACTCAGAGAAAATACGTACTAAGAGCATCACCAATGCAAATGTAAATGTGAAAAAATTGGGTATTACCTAGGATTTACATATTTTTCAAAGAAAAAAACTCTTCAATGCAATTGTGGAGAAGGGATGTGAATATGATGTGTCAACTAAATTGTTTCCTATTGGTTATTAGATAATTAATTTTTTGACTCTCAATGCACATTGTGAAGGAGGATGTGAATAAATCATATTCTATAATTGTATTAAAGAATTTTTTTTCTTTAAAAAATGCGTAAATCCTAGACTAATTTTTTCACATTCACATTTGCATTGGTGATGCTCTAATTCTAGAGCATAATGTCACTTGCACTTGGAAGACCTTCAAATTTTCGAGGTGAATACCTTTCTAAAATGTTGAACTTCTAATTTATGGAATATTTCTTGGGCCTCTTTCCACGTCACCAATATCAAGGCTTCCAATTGGTTTTGTACAAGAGAAAATATTTACTAGTCTTAGAGCATTACGAAAGTTGAAAGGCTCTCAAAGTCTCGAGGAAGGCACTTTTCTCAACTATAGAAATTTTAAATTGAGCAAACTACATAATGTATTATACCACTTTTTTTGGATTGGCTATTATTGATCGCAATTGATTTTTGTACTGGCCCGTCATATACCATTGATCCATCCGTTAATTTTTAGCCTTGAAGTGTTGACATGTGCAACTTACGTGATTTTTAACAAGGGTAAAATTGTCATTTTTATATAAAAAGTACAGCGACCATTTCCACCACCGCATGAATGCCTAAAACTCAAAGCTTCCATGGGGAAAAGCTGCTTCCATGGAGTGAGATATAGAAGGAAGATAGTCCCCCTCTTTTATGCACTAAAGCATTAATTAGCTTTCCCTTTTGGAAAAAATTTCCACTCTTTCTTCCTCTGATTAGTGTTAAGCTTATCTAGGCTGCCCTTTTTTTCCACTAGTTGGGATGAAATTGACGAAGGACTGGCCCTCATTATCTATGTAATTCTCACTTCCTTTTTCCCATGCTTTGATTGGCTTCGACGACCCTTCTATGATTTCGACGGAGCTGGCACTTAAAAACTCCCAACACCAATTCCCAATCCATGCCCAAATCTCTCAGATTTCCCAACACCAACTTTCCAGTCCGGGTGAAATGGCTTGAAGTTCCGCCGCCCACTCATCCTTTCGGCAATTGCCAGAACTGCCCATCTCCGGTTAGGCAGAAAAAGTAGGCCATTAATTCAAATACTCTCTCTCTCTCTCTCTCTCTCTCTCTCTCTCTCTCCATTCCTCCATTAGCGCCCTATCTCCCCGTCGAGAACTATGAACAACCAGATATGCGTTCGAATCCACCAATCATTTTGTCCGAACCATTTCCTGCCCAACAAATTTTCGCATGCCCAGATCTGGAAATGGGGATTTTAAGAGGAACTTTAATGGATTTAGATAACATTGAGTGTGGCTCTTCTTTGGATGGAATGGACGATGAAGAGACAAATTGAGAGAGAGAGAGAGAAAATATGAGAACTGGAAGAGTGAGACCTGATGCCTTCATAAATGGTGGTGGCAGCCATGGTGGACGGAAAGGAAGGGGTGAGATGAAGAAGAAAGGGGTAAGCAACTATATTAATATCATTTTATCAAATTATTAAAAATAAAGATATTATGGGTATTTTGTCTATTCTAAAGAACAAAAATGAATGGACAATTTTATCCCTGATCAAAAGCATGTGCAAGGTACGTGAGCATACTTAACGGAAATAAATTAACGAACTTGGATGGAAGGATCAATTACGTAAAAATTTACAGTAAAAAGACTTAATTTTTTAAAATTTCAGTATCAAGACCAAATCAAAAAAGTAATATAGCATAGGGACGATTTGTGTAATTTGCTCTTTTAAATCTTGCAATTTTTCTTGAACCTCGAAAAAACAATCCACTCAACGATATCAAGACTTTCCACTGGTTCAAGATTCGAAAAAATATTTAGTAACTCAAGAACAAAGAGCAAAGCTGTGTAGCTCAGGAGCTCTGAACTCATAGCTACAAGAACTCAAACAAGGAATTCCTCCTTTCGTCGGAAGTGAGCTACGGTCAGCTCAGAACTCGATTTAGGAATGCCTTCGGCTGCGTAGCTACAATTAGCTGCCTAATCTTTCCTAAGCCCGAAGAATAGTAGCTAGAGGGAGAAGAGCAGGGTAAAGGTATTAATTTGTGAGTTGCTGCATTCGCTTATTAAGCCTTGGCCCTTTGGAGAAGGAGATTTAGATGAAGGGGATTATTGGAGGTAGAAATGGTCCGCCCAACAACAACCGTCTACTTTTATCTATCTCCTTTTCGGAATCTATTCTAAAATGGGTGATCCATCTGTTTCAAAATATTTATCGTTTTTGCTCTAAAAATTTGTTTCAATAAGATTGTCGTTTTAGGTTTCCAATGCATATTTTGCCTAATTTACCCTTGTCTTCTCACAAGTTCCAATAATTGATTATATCTTCATTAAATACTTTATATTTTTCTAATGACTATCTCTTTCTAATTTATCTTTTCAACTACTCATAACACAAAAATTAAAGATATTTAATAAGGGTATATTTGTCAACATACACAATTTCTTAATATGTGTGCACAACTCTAAAACGACAATCTTTTTAAAACAAAGGGAGTAATTCGTAATGTCTTGAATTGAGACAACTCGAAAGCAGTTGTATGTCATTAATTAATATGGGTGTAATTAATGAATAAATTAAGTGAATATTGTTTTGTCCCTAATAATTGGAGCCAACTGAATTAGGGTTATAATAACTTGGTCATGTAAAATAAAAAATTACTTCGTCGTCTTTAACATCAATGATGAAAATTACTTAATTATCCTTTTTGGATGCTCTAATTTGGGTCATTTAGCATCTCCATTCTAAAATATAACATCAGTTGGGAGGCATTCAAAATTACTTAATTACCCTTTTTGAATGTTTTAATTTGGGTCATTTAGCATTTCCGTTTTAAAATATAACGTCAGTTGGGAGGCATTCAAATTTTCTAGGCTGAAACATGTATATACTGTTGAACCTTTGATTTTGGAATTTTTTCATGAACCTTTGAAAAGAAAGTCCACCTCTACAATATCCAGGCTTCCAATTGATTATGGAGCACCTAATTAGCAAATGACGTGATCTTAACTTCCTTTGTTCTATTAAAATAATCTCATTTTCTATTTTGGTCCAAAAATTATATTCCATTTCTAAATTTCAACTTAGGGTTAATTCCACCATTGGTCCCTGAAGTTTGGGCTTGTACACCAATAGTCCCCAATCTTAGACTTATCTCACCACTAACCAAAGTATTAAATTTTTGCACACCATCGGTCCCTGTGATGGACGACGTTAGGGCTGGGACCATTAAGTGGGCATGTGTGAACTCATGTGATTTTTAATGAGGGCAAAAGGGTCAATTTATATAATTTTTGGTTATATGTAATATCATCAAAGACAAAGGGGGCAAGTGAAAATTTAACAACCCAAACCCATCTTTTTCCCCGTCACCACCAAACCCGTCGCCGCCGTGGAAGTAGAACTACCATTGGTACACCTCCGACCACAAAACGGGAAAAGCAATAACAGAATAAAAGCATTAATAAAGTCACGCAGGGCACTGAATAGATCGCACGGGTGCGCTGCATATGGGCTCGCCGGAGATGGAGCTGCTGCGAGTAGTGACAACCTAGTGATTTAGAGAGTACCAAGACTAGTTATGTTGTCCGTAGCAACAACACCTACTGTTTGGCAATATAAATTCCCCAATTCAGAAACTCAAAACGAGTAAACAAAGACAACAACCAACCTTCAGCTCCACCAAATCAAGTCGTCACAGTGTATAGTCCTCCGGCACATCTGTTCAATCAAACTCAAAAGAATTATTCAAACCACATAATCATGATTAATAAACAAACTAAAAAAATTAAAGTGAAAAACCCTAACTCACTAGCGTGTAGGTAACAAGAAGGTATAGCTAGGGTTTCAATTTGTTGAGAAGTTCTCAACTCTTTCCCAATTACCACCAGCGTACTCTCTAAATCACTAGGTTATTTTTGCTCATCACCATCATCATCATCATCGTCAAATTCTTCTTCAGCCATCTGCCGGTAACGATGCCGCCATTGCTAGAACCACCGGCCATCTTCGTTGTCGGACTGCTGCAGATTAACAATCCGATGTATTTGTCTACATACAAGTGATGAGACAAATGAGTTATTATGGGGTCTATTGTGTTTTGTTAATTGGGATTTTCGTGGGTAGTGAGAGATAGATCTGGACTGGATTTGGAGGTTTTAAGGTCCGACGAACTCATCGGAGTTCCCCATGGCTGCCGAGCGATTGGTCTTTGAACAGAGCTTTTAAGAGCTCTGTGTATATGTATGTGTATGTGTGTGTGTGTGTGTGAGAGAGAGAGAGAGAGAGAGAGAGCCTTTTCAATGACAATGTCATAAACCCTTTCCATTTATATTCAAAGTCGTTGTCGGAGAAGAAGGTGATTAAGTTTCACATGGCCACCTTGGTTTTAGTAAAAGTTTTAAATGGCCCCCTTTTTTAATAAAGTATCTCAAAGGGTAAACAACATAGGGGGAATGAAAATGATCATTTGGCCAAACAAAAATGCACGTTAATGAGCATGTGCTCACTTAACGAACCTTGAGTTAACGTCGTCCATCTCAGGGGTACAAAAATGACCTACTTTGGTCAGTGGTGAGACAAGTCTAAGATTGGGGACTATTGGTCTACAAGCCCAAACTTTAGGGACCAATGATGAAATTAACCCTTTAACTTATAAGCTTTTTACTCATTCCGAAAAATATTTCATCTTTCATTTTTAAAGTGTTTCAAATAAAGTGTCTGCTTTTGTGAGAACTAGACAGATGTTAAAAGGGCTACGGCGGTTGGCCCGTTTAAACCGAAAAAAGAAAAAAAAAATTAAGGCTCAATATTTCTGAACCGTTTAAAATCCGGGCTTTTAAGCCCGGACCATTAGGGTCACGGGTTAAGCGGGCTGGCCCGTTGAGCTGGGAGGAATCTATGAATGTTTACCAAAAATGTTTTTACTAAGAGTCGAATCTTAGCTTCTACAACTAGAACATGGACTTACGACTGTACCACATCCACTTCTATATCTAATTATAGCATTCAAATTATATATTCACTGTTTTTATTTTTTGAAATTCTAGGGAGTAATTGAATTGGAAGAAAAACTACACTACAACTACTTTTATGATTAATTTAAGCATTCAAATCTTATATTCTTTGTTTGCTTTTTAAATGCTAAATTCTTGGACTTAACAAGTATGAATTGATTTAGTTATTTTTAAAGTGAAGCTTTTATTTTCTCTTTTCTTCACTTAATCGGAACCATCATACATAAAGTGTATCTATTATTTCCTCTTAAAAATAAGTGAATTAGAAAAATATTTTCCCCTACATGATATATCATGATCTATTTACAACTTTAGTGAATCATTTTGATTGAACTTTTAAATATCACAAATATTTTTAAGTTAATTTCAATTCGTTATAGTCATATTATAGTAATAGGACATATACTTTTCAAATAATAATGATTAGTACTTAGCAGTAGTTGTTAACTACTTGATTTCTATGATTTATTTTTTTAAATTTATCACTTAGATAATGTTGTTATGTGACTCCTCTTTTGGAATGTGTTTATTTCAAACTTTATATTTAAATTTATAATTATTTAAAAATTTAGTCATGGCCCGATAGTGACCCGTTTAACCCAAAGCCCAATAGAGTTAGGGTTAGATCGACAATATTAGTAGCCTTAACTAGGGCTAGCCGAAACCATTAGAACCAACTCATTTAACATCTCTAGTAAGAACCCCGTAGATTAGAGTGTCTATAACTTTCTAATCTTTCCTAATGGGGATTTCATTTTTACTATTTCACCCTTAAAAATTGATTCTTACGTTAATTGATGGTCTCACAATCACATGGGCCATTTTAGAAATCATACAACATCATAATATTTATAATGAAGTCAATTTATTTTTCTTACTTTGTGTACCAAATCAAACAAGACTCTTTTTTAGGAACGGGGAGAGTATTTTATTTTTTTTCTATCTAAAAACAGGACATTTCTCTTACGTGCGTATCATATAAAAAAGATGTCAATTTAGTGTAAATTATGGAAAATATAAAGAAACAAAATTACAATGTTAAAAAGGTTTAATTTTTCAAATAAAATTATTACTCCCTCTGTTCCAGGTAAAGTGCCCACTTTAGACTTTTTTTGGTCAACTTAGTTAATGTTTGACCAATAATTAACATAAATTTAGTGATTTTTACAAAGTTATAAAAGTTGTAATCCATAGTATTCATACGATAGTTTTTAATTAATGAAATTTTAATTCTTAATACATAAGTAAAGTATGTAAAATTTTAATTTGATTTAGTCACATGTTAATTTTTTTTTTTAAAAATGAACTCTTTGCGTGAAATGGAGGAAGTATTATTATTTCTACACTGTATCCTCACACAACCTACAATAGGTAAGTAGATATCGATTCCAAAGGTGATTCAGTGTCTTTACCATCACTAAGTTCTTACTTCTTATGTGGACTGATTCATCACAAATTTCCTTGAACCTGCAGCATGCTTAGAGCGTCCACAATAAGCACTTCTTATATATCTTTATATCACACTTTAAATACCTCATTTTTCGTTCAAGTTTTATTTTTTTAACACTCTAAAAAAAACTCACTCCAACAAGCACTCTCTATATAACCCTCTAAAAATTAAATATCTCTCATCTCAACTAACAAACCATTATATTTTTTCTTTTTTATTTATATTTTCCACCACAATTAAAATAAAATATTTTAAATTTTATATACTATGAAAAATATATTGTACTCTCTCCGTCCCTAAATTATTGTTTTATTTGACTCGGCACACTGATTAACAAAAAATAACTGACTTAATTATTAATATTGGTATAATGTGTAGTTTCTTTTAATGTCCATGTGTATATGACACATAATTAAAATAGTGAAAAAAATATGGGTAAAATGGTAAAAATGATCTCCTAACTTATGAAAATTTCAAACAAGACAATTATTTAAGGACGGATAAAAAAAATAAGATAATTATTTTGGAACGGATAAAAAAAAAATAAGACAATAATTTAATGACAGAGAGTATATTTTAATAATTTTTATTCCAAAATATTAAACAAAAGTATATTGTGCTCAAATAAAGTGAGGAAAATGTAGAGGATTTGAGTCACTATTCATGTTAAAACTTTCCCTATATTTAGAGGGTGATTTAGTTGATTTTAGAGATAGAGAGTGGACTAGAGGAACTATTATAGGATCAAGGAAAGGTAAAAATCTCTAAAATTGGTTTCAAGGAATGGATGGAGGCCATATACTGTGGACGCCCTTAGCATCGCAAGTGCATATTAATCTCTGGCACAGTGTGATACGAGGTATCTTTGGTAGGGAAAAAAATAAAGGGTAGCTAGATTTCGAGAGTTCATTGTCCAATCAAATCATAGGAATGGCCTAGATCAACTTGTGGTTCACTTGGATTTTGCTTTGGTGTGCAAGTATCTCAAGTCCTATATGAAATTTTTTGTATTTACAATATCTATTTAAAAGATTATCAATTCATGGTAAACTCAAAAATATTAAAACTAATACTAGTAGTTGTATGAATCAACTGAACTAATAGCCTATTTTGTCGTGTGTTTTAGCCAAAACGCAAGGATAAAACGCAGCTTATTTACAAAAATTGTGTTTCAATGCTATGGTAGAAAAAACTGCGCTTTAAAACGTTAAAATTCTCATCTTTTTTTCTAAAATACAGGTTTTAAAACGCTGATAGGAAAAAAAAAACTACGTTTTAAAGTAATATCCCAAACGCATTTATAAGAAAAAAAAATACATTTTGAAAAATCTGCGTTTTAAAAACGGTACACCAAACGGGCTCTAAGCGATTGTAAACAAAACAAACAAACTCACTTTCAAATATTGTATGACCGCGATTATATTAAGGTAACTTAATCGATGCAAAGTTCACTTTGTCTTAAATTTGAAAAAGAAAAGGTTATTTTATTTTTATTTTTTTTGTGTGATTTTTGGGCTAAAGCTATGCACAATTTTAATCTAGGGCATAAACTTCATTTTGGTCGCGTGAAACATGTGGCTCCTTCCGGTTATCAAAAGTTTAATTTTTTTTTTATTTTCATGAGAAGACGAATAACTGTGCAGTTAAAGTGTCACGGGAAAGATTTCATTTACAACATAATTTCTCTTTTATATGCATGATTTGTTGAATTCTAAATTATTATATTTTTTATTTAAAAATGAATATTTATTTTTATTCATTGTTAAGATAAAAAAAATAAGCATTTATTTTAAGACGAAGAGAATAAATCTTAATCATAAGTTTCACCCTTTCGATATAGACACTTCCAATATCATGAAGCATGTTTTTCTTGTCCCAATCACTCGCAATAATCTACTAAATGCTAAGACTATTGGCATAAGCTTAATGATTTGCCAAATAAAAGTTCCTTATTTTTAAATAATTTTAATATAATCTGAGAAAAATTACAAATAAGTAGATCTATAATCTAAAATAATTAAACTTGTCAAATACGTAGAACTTGTTTTGAGAAGAAAAAAAGTATAGTTTTAATAAAATCAAACTGACCCCACATTAGGAATGACAATTGGGCGGTCAGGGGCTAAGGGAGGGTTATACATAATACCACTCATATTTTCTAATTTAATTTTATATTTTATAATTACCTTATTTTTTACCGGAGAATTAATTTGTACCCCCATATCTATTCTCCATAGATAACGGTTAATCGAAGAATACCACGGGTAATTGGTCAAACTAATAATTTAGCTTAAAATAATTTTATAATTAGAAAAAATACTCAAAAAGAAATTTTCAAATAACATATTATTTAATCAAGTTTATAAGACTTGATAAATGATAATAATTACTTAAAACTCATCATAATCATGTTCGTAAAAACTAAAAAGTCTAGTTAAAGTAGCTGTGCATACCAAAAATTTACCAAATATTATATAATTAATTAAGTGATTGATGAACACGACTAAGCGCACTGAGAGGCGGATTCACATAATTAAGAAAGTGTTTAAATTTTAGTGTTTTAATAGATACCTAAGTTATATGGTAAATACTTGTATGAATAGGTGTAAAATTATATTAGTATTAAATGAGCGGTTCGGATAATAGTTCGGGGAATTTGGCGGGTACTGCTATTACCGAAACCAAACCATTCCCCAATTTTTCATTCGGTTATTCCCCGTTACTCGCCCCATATCCAGTCAAACTAGTTAATAACGGTCAATTTCGATTCAGTTCAGTTCAGATATCCACAGTTTGGTTCGAAATTATCATCCCTACCCCACATACATCATTTCTTTTACTTTAGCCACCGTATCATTTTTTTTTTCTCCCTTAAAACCCAAAATTCTAAAAGGAACTCCAATTGGTGCCCTATAACACCAAAATATTCCAAACCCAACACCATTTTGGTATTGTGAATCAATGATGAATAGGATTGCACCAAATTTGATGCAGTACTGTTCTTCAATACAAAATTTGGTGTTAGTGGACCCATTAGTTTTTGATTAAAAATTAACAAAAAATTATTAATAAATATTATGAATATGATATTATTGATTTAAAAATATTTACATAAAATTATTAAATGTTATGAAATTATTAATTGTGTAATCGTAATACTCCATTTAAAAAGTTTATAGAAAATGAAAATAATATATGTTAAATACTCCCTCCGTCCCTAAATTATTGTCTGAGTTGATCCAGCACACGGATTAAGAAAACTCAATTGACTTGATTATTAATATTGGAATAGTATTGAAAAAGTGTGTTGTTTCCTTTAATGCCTATGTGTATGTGACCCATAATTAAAGTAGGAAGAAAAAGTAAGGGTAAAATAGTAAAAATGATGTTCTAAAAATGAAAGTTTCAAACAAGACAATTATTTTGGGATGGACGAAAAAGGAAAGGAAGACAATAATTTAGGGACGGAGGGAGTAATATTCTTTTTAGTGTAAGATTTTATACGAATGGATTGAGAAAAGTGCACCAGATTTTTTAAGATATCGGAATGAATCTACACTAATTTTTAGTGTTTTGGGTTGGAGATGAGTTCACCATCGTTTTCAACTAAGGACTGCAAACTTTAAGGTAGTTAGAGTTGTTCCTATTAAAAAATAATTTTGTTTAGCCTTCATTCATTGCAACTTCAAGCTTAACAGGATAAACAAACAAACAATCTTGAACAACCCTTGTTGTTGATTATTTTGACTTTTCCATTTCCCGAGGATGGGTACGGGGAAGGCAAAATATGAATTCTTGAAGTGAATTGAGATGGGTGTTTAAAAACACAACCCAAACAGTCCACTAAAATGGTAACACACTCACTTGGTGTAAGGGTGAAGTGGGAATTGAACAAGGAGATTGAAATGGATTTTGGTAAGGGGATTGGGAAAATGAGAGACAAGTTTATAGCATTAGTCAGAAGAATAAACAAGTGGGTGTTGAAAATGAAGGATTTTTGGCTTTGGGGAGTCAAAATTGGTCAAATTAATGAAAATGAAAGAGGAAAATTGGTTTTTTTTTTTGGAAGACTGTGTCAGCCTTTTATTCATTCTTAACTACTGAAAATGAAGTGTAAGCCTGTAAGGATTAGTAGGAGAAAAGCAAAATAAAATTTGTTTTGAAGTATGCTCAGTTCTATGTGTGTGTTAGCGCGCGCTCCCGAAGAATCTGGTGGGTTAGAACTTTTGGCATTGTTGATTTATTTTTCTTTTTTTATTAATGTTTTAGTGAGATCATATGAGTAATTAATAATGCTTAGAGCCTGTTTGGTGCAGCATTTTCAAAATGCAGTGTATTTAAAACGCAGATTTTTTCTTAAAAATGCGTTTGAGATATCACTTCAAATCGCAGTTTATTTTTCCTAACAGCGTTTTAAATCTTACGTTTTAGGAAAAAATTGAGAATTCCAGCGTTTTAAAATACAGCTGCGTTTTGAAAACGTAGTTTTTTCTGCCGCAGCATTAAAACACAATTTTTACAAATAAGTTATGTTTTATCTATGCGTTTTGGCCAAAACGCACGATCAAACGGACTCATAGTTAGGGAACTTGAATACTCCTGAAAATTTAAACCCCATACCAAAAGTTTCTTAGTTGAATGAGTTCATAGTGATAATTAACAATGCTTCTTCTGAGATGAGTGAGAGAGAGGACTGTAACTAAAAAAGATTTGTTTGAGTGGTAGGTAGATTTGTTCATCACACTATTTATTCGGATTCAATGCTCATGACCAACTCCATTTGCATCGAGCCTAGAGTCATAATTCTTACACAGCTCGTTTTAAGCTCTGGTAAAAGAGGAGAGTTGCGTTAGATAATTTAACAGCTAACGTAAAACTTTGTCAGACACTATAAACATAAATCTAAAACATTTATAATAAAGAAAGATATGAATTGATGTGGTGTGTGTAAATGACCTTTGGACCGAATCAAATGGTAAAAAAGGATACATATACATGTAATTGAGACAAAGATTCAGTTGAATTGAGTTGAACTTAATTTTATTAACCATCACTTTGTAGATATTATCTGAACGTACAAATAAAGCGTTTGCGTGTATTCCTACACTAATTCATGAAAGTAAAATTAAGTTGAAGCGTATATAAACAAGACAAATAACTAACTTAAAAAGAATTTAAAAAATAATAATAAAGTGGGAGAAGGAGTGTATCTCTTTGAACATGTGAACATAAGACAGGGCCAGCATCTTTAGCACACATGGCACAGCAAAAGAGCAAGGGAGTAATGTGATATGCCATGAAGTGGACTGCCCATAGTATTAGTGGCACAATCTCTCAAACACTAAGGGCCCCCACCAATTTCTTCTTATGGTTAAAGACCATTCTAGAAATCATGTCACCTTTCCCCTCCTCATGTTTCCACACTTGGACAAGCCAAATTTTCCATAAAATGGTCCCACATTATTATGCCAAGAGGACTTTGGAGTACTTAAAGAAGTAGACTTATTCACTTCAAAACAATTTGTAGTATTGTATGATTAGAGCATTATCATGTGTTTGTGAGGTAGACCACAAGACTAATATGGTCACACCCATGTTTAGTGAAGTCAGATAGTAGACTAGAGAGTGATACAAGGTTTTTTTTTTTTCTTTTTCTTAAATCAAGTTATATTTTGGACACCACAAGTAAAAGGTTAGCAAATGTCCAAATAATCATAATAAACAAACAAATAATTAAAAATAAAATATAAAAACACAAAGAGTGCAAAGTTTATACTCTCTCCGTTCTAAGCGAAGAGTTCACTATACTATTTTGGGACGTTTCACTTAAAGAGTCTCACTTACAAAACTTATGTCTACAATCTTCATAAAACTTTCAACTTTACCCTCCACATGTGATATAAACATATTAACTATGCTAAAATATTTTTGTAATTATGACAAACTTCAACACTGCTTATAAATCGCTTAATTATTACATTTTTCAAACGTAAACTCTTTAGATGGAACAGAGGGGAGGGAGTATTACTTATCTAGATCTAAATTTGTTTCGAGTTGAAAATTGGATTATCTCAAAAGTCTACAATCATTTATCTCAAAAGTGTAAAATTGAACTCATATTTAGTTGGTTTACGTTTCAAACCAATTTTCAAACGAGTTATAACTAAGCTAGCTCAAACCATATCATTTGAATTAGTTGCAGACTCGATATGACAAATTTAGGTTGAGATATGATACAAATTCAGATATATTAGAATTAACCAATTGATAGCTACTTATCCAGATCTTTGAATGATCTCAAAAGATGTTATTCGCTGATTTCATGTCATAGCAAAACAAAGCTCTAAAATAAGTACATGACTATCCTAAAATTAAACTCATGTTTTCTAACCAGATTATCCTAAAATTGAACTCATGTTTTTCTCGTTTATGTTTCTAATCAAATTATCCTAAAATTCAACTCATGTTTAGCTCATTTATGTTTCTATCCAATTCTCAAACGAGTTCTAACTAAACTATCTAATTCGCAAACGAGTTCTAACTAAGCTATCCAATTCGCAAACTAAGCTATCCAATTTGCAAACGAGTTCTAACTAAGCTAACCAATTCTCAAACTACACTATTCATTTTGTAAACAAGTTCTAACTAAGCTAACCAATTCTCAAACTACACTATTCATTTTGTAAACAAGTTCTAACTAAGCTAACCAATTCTCAAACTAAGAGCCCGTGCATTGCTGTGTTTTTAAAATGAAACGTTTTAAAAACGTCGTGTTTTTAAAAAATAGATTTTTTAAAATGCAGTTTTTTTTTTTTTATAAATGTGTTTAAAATATTGCTTTAAAACAGAGCCTTTTTTGTTTCTTATATCCCTGTGTTTTTGCCAAAACGCACGACTAAACGGACTCTAAGTTATCCAATTCACAAACGTGTTCTAACTAAGCTATCCAATTCTCAAGCGAGTTCAACCTAAGCTATGCTATCCAATTCTCAAACGAGTTCGACCTAAGCTAGACGATACCACTTGAATTAGCTTACAATTAAAATTTCTGATCTAAATGAACAAGTACAGAATTATAAAAGAAGTAATATCGTAAGGCTCCCACATAAGCTATCTTCATCTAAAAGTTATTTTCTTTATACAAAATGTCACCAAACACAATTTGTTTCCTCACAATATCTCCAAGCTGGAAACAAATTTAGTCATTCAGACAGAATTCCTTTCATCTAAAAACATATTTAGATGCAAATCAAAGCAACTAGTAATTCACAATTAAAGATCCATGTCCTTTCCTCCCCCTTTCTCTCCTTCTCCCTCTCAGATTCATGTTCTCTTCTCATCTACAAAACAAAACCACTTCTCCAAAGTGTTGTCAGAACATCCCTTTACACTAAACATGTCATAGACTGGTGACCAAAAAACATCTAACGTTGTAGCTCAACAAGGTTTGCGTCAACTACAAATCTAACCATTCTCTCACTCTAAAACCAAAGGCCGAAAAACACAAAAGAAAGGATTCTTGCCAGTCAATCCATTGATCTGGTGGGGTTCAAGTGATTTGATGTAGGCTAAATGCGATTCAGCCACGCCGAATCCCAGTGAAGTAGTTAAAATCATGGTGTTGTACCCTCAGCTGCTTTAGCCAGGAATCAGCCACGCTCAAAAGCGACACCACCCTCTCTTGGTCCCGACCACTCTTGCTTGAGACCCACACGTCGCCTTGCATCTTGTAAGTGGCCAAACCAAATGGTGGGAGGGAGATACCTTCCCCTTCTTTTCTCTTCCTTTTTGGGTTCCCCATTTCATCATCATCAAGCTCCAAATCTGTCAACCAAAGGCATAGATAGTAAGCATAAAAAAGGACTAAAATTATATGGAAAACGATGGGGAATACGAGTAAAAGGTGAGGTCAAAATTGGACCAAAGAGAATAATACCTTGAAAAGATGATGAGAGGGTGTGGTATGTGAGGAAGCATGTAGACAAGTCCTTTATGGTTCTTCCCATGGGAATGTGATAAATTGGGTACCTGATATCATTCACAAACAAAAAGAAGAATTTAGAAACCAACATTCTTGCTTTCCATTACAAGTATACAAAAGAAGAATCTTTCTTTCTTCTGTTCAAGAAATATATGCAACTTCACATTGCATATGAGAGAGAAAGAGAGACCAAGCAACTGCCATCCAACTTGCTGGAGAAAGATCTACGCTTCTTAATGACATTAATCCAGGGAATTTTTGAGATAATCCACTGATCTGTAAACAAATTAAATAATAAAAGAATTTGTCAATCATCAATTCTAGCATGAATGATCAGTATCTTCTGAAAATTAAGACCTCGTGCTTCACGTGGAATCAGGTTCTAAATTCTTGAAAAAATTATAAAGAACAATAAACACATCTAAATGCACATAAAATAGTCATACTAACTTCAAACAACAACAATGGAAAGGATAAAAAGAGGTTTAATGATTGATCAGATAAGAGGAAGAAAGAGAGGAATAGAATAAAGATGAAATATATTAAGCAAGACCATATCTTCTTTCATATTCAAAAAGCAACAGATTTAACTAGATCTATCTACAATGCCTACCATCAAAAGGGTTTCACAAGATTCCAACATATCCATAACAATATTTGGAGCACCTAGGCTAAAATTTTGATATTTTTCCCAGTAGATTCCTTAAAGATTAAAAAAAGAATTTAACACGGGAACAACATAATAATGATTATCAAAGTAAAGAACATAAGAAGGCTACAAGTAAAGGTTTGCACTGCACAAGAGCAAGACAGAGTGATCAAAATGTACCTTATCCATGAGAGGAACTCTGCCATAAGGAGTTGATCTCTCAAAGTACTGAAAATATAGGTACCCCAATCTATCATGTGGAGGCCAGAGGCCCTCTGAATCAAACACTCCATCCTCCGATGAACATCCATCCCATCTCGAGAGCTTCTCACTCTCGCTCTCATCACTGAATGAATCGCTAAACGAATCCCTAGTCTCATGACTCACCGAGTCCGTTTCATCCCTGTAAGAAAACAAGGCAATCAAGTCTAATTCCACCATGACTTTCTTTACTAAATAACTTGAAACAAAAAGGACTTCCAACAACTAGATTTCAACTCCAATAACATCCAATTCACTTATACTACACTACAAACACCGATAGAACAGAGAAACATACCTCATTGACTGGACAGTTGTACTCTTAACAATCACTTAATCAATTGAGTAACTCTTTAGGTGAATCTTTATTATTTGACTAACAATAACAATTTCCTACTCGATTTCATCATTGCAACAAAAATGACCAAAGACTTCCGAAAGAAAGAGAACGGTGGCACATTAGATGATTGCACCTTAAAACCAACTCATGCATTATATTGTTCTTACTCATCAATCTGAATGTTCTTACTAATCAATCTTTTCTGCTAGGGAAGAATGTTCCCATTGGTTTTGATCCTTTCAATGCTTCCCAAGCATTAGACAACAATAAAGAAAGATGGGTATTTGGGCATTTGAATTTTAAGGGCAATTATATAAAATGGAACCAACAGAATATAAAATTCTACACAGAAAAAGAAACTTGACTAAAATTGTAAAAAGAAAACAAGGTACACATAAAGGACAAACCATAAGCATCAAAAAATTGCAATAATCAAGGAAGAAAAATGATACCTTAAACAATTTAAGGATGAATTGCTGGAGAAGATTTGAATGGCAGAGAGATAAGGAACATAGTACTGAACAAGGGAGTCATCATTATCAAACCCAATTGGGACTCCAGCACCATAAGCACTCCATTCATCAAAACAATTCCAAAGATCATTCAATGTAAAATACTCTATCTTTTCCCTTTCCCAAGGATGCCAAAGCTTATTAAGACCTCTCATCTCACTCTACAAAAAAGAATCAAAATTTATCAACTCGTATAATCAAAATACATATAAACAAACATCTGGGTATTGAAATAATTTGTTAAATAAAGATTACTACCTCCGTATCGAAATGAGTGTCACGAAAAATAAGGGACACTCATTTTGGGACGGATTGGAATAATAATAATAAATCGAGGAAAAAAAAAGTACCTTGGAGAGGAATTGGGAGGGAACCACAGGGGTTGTGCAATCAAGGAAGGTTTCAAGGTTTGATTGCATTGATCCTTTCTCGAAAAACATTTTCTTCAGAGAGAGAGAGAGAATGGAGAGAGGATTTCAACAAAAATTCTCTCTCCTACCCTGCTAAACAGAAGCCTACAACAACAGAAGAGAGGGAGAAAACAGAGGAGAGAAAGAAAGTGATTGAGATGAGAAAGAAAAGGGTGTAGAGAGAGAGAGAGATTGACGGGATTTCAGAAGAGAGAGAAAGGGGAAGGACGCAAATCCGTCTACAACAATTCAACTGTTTGACGTTTAGACAAAACTAATTTAAAGGGGAAAAAAGAAAGCGAAAATCACAAGGGAAAATAGTTTTTCTCTTCTCCGGCGGAAATGTTTGTCAGTTCATCCTGTTTTCCGGTGACCGGAAACCACGACCGAGATTTTCTCTCAAGACTCAGGAAAAGAAAGAAATAATGACCGTAAAATAGAATCCTAGTTCCACTATACTTGAAGAAAACTCAAGAAAATTTTGACTTCCTCCGATTGAGAAAAAGTCGCGGAAATTCAAAGTTAATCCAAACTCACATATTTATTATAGCCGCCCGAAATTAACCCATCAGAATATTTTTCTTCTTTCCCGCAAATTGACGTGTAGAGTTGAAAATTCCCAAATTTCTAAATTCCAAACAGAGCCTCCCTGAATTCCCGCAATTGAAGAGGGGAGAGTGAGAAAGAGAGAGAGAGAGAGAGAGAGAGAGAGAGAGAGAGAGAGAGAGAGATAAAGCGAAGAAAACACTTTCAGATCACGTGAAGTGCACAAGCAAGCACAATTGTTGTTTTGAAAGAGAGACCCAGAAAGGGATTTTGGCAATCCAGAGATAATCTTTAAATCAACGGAATTTCTGACAGAAAAAGGAAAACAACTTTCCCGGAAAATTATTAACAAACAAAGGAGCTATGACGATGGAAGAAACATGAACAAACACGGTATATTACATATACGTGTGTGTTAGAGTGTGTATAACTCTTCAGTTATAGATTTTTGTACCATAGCGAAACAGAACCGTCCAATGTAGTAGAAATTGGGAAAGAATTGGACACACACACACACAGAGAAGACTATAATTTTGATGGGTCGTTACAGAGGTTTTGTCACTGAGAGAGAGAGAGAGAGACAGAGCAAAGGGCTTATTACGTTTATGAACCTGCCATCCGTCCTCTCAAATTTCACCTTTAAATGAAAATTAAAATTCATGGAGTAGTAATTATTAATTGGGAGATTAATTTGATTATTTTTGGCATGACTATTTCTTTTTTAAGAAAATCACTATTATCACTTAAAAATTTAATTATGATCTTTATTAATGGAGTACTTTATTTTATTTATATCAAGTAATTATATATTGTACCCTGATATGTTGAAATTAAAAAAACAAAATGCTACTAGCAATTCCCTTCTTTGAATGTAAATTACGTCTCAAATTCTTAATACTAGTAAATTAGCATACTCTATGCGTGCTCCTGATTATTATTTTTTTTTTTGTTATTTAAAATTTTATAATTTCTTACCGATTTTCTTAAATATTATTTACTATTAATAGTTTAGAGTTGTTATTGATAGTTTCTTTTATTGATACTTAATGAAAAAAGTAAGTAGCTATTAATGTAGTGAATAGCTTTTATTCTTGAAATTGATAATTATTTCGTAAAATTAGGGTAAAATAGTGAATCACAATATAATACTTCCTCCATCTCTTAATTATTGTCTTGTTTGATCCGGTATACAAATTAAAAAAATAATTGACTTGATTATTAATATTGGTATAATGTGTAATTTTTTTAATGTGTATGTAGTCCATAATTAAAGTAGGAAAAAAAATAAGTATAAAATGATAAAAGTAATGTCTTAAAAAAATTTTTTTTAAATAAAATAATTATTTTGAGATAAATAAATAATAATAATAATAATTTAGGGATGGAGGGAGTATATGTATAATTAGTAGAAAGGAAAGAGTAATTTGAAAAAAGTGAAAAAAAAGTGGCACCAATTCAATCAGTATAAAGGTAAGAAAAAAGTCAAAAAAAAATTTAAAAAAAGAGTTCTTTGCTAACTTACTATTATTGTTAGACTTGACCTGACTTTTTTCCGTTATTAGATTATCTTAATCTTAATTTTTTTTAAAAATACTATAAGTATCATCTAATAGTATAATTAGTATGTACCGGAGATGATCAAAATCTTATTCTCCAAAAAAAAATTTAGTAATTTATAAAAAAAATTATTTTAATAATAATACTTTCTTTTCGCTAAAAGCTCTCTCACCTATAAGAGATTAAAATCAACCATATAAAGATGAGTTAAGTCTTATCCACAAGAGATTAACCCAATCATAAAATTGGGTCATCATAATATTTGAGAATTTAACTAAATCTTTTTTCATATCCTCTCTTTAAAAAAAAATTACCTATTTTTCAATTTCTTAAATATCCCAAGGTAAAAAAAAAAAGTGTTATATATATATATATATAATTAGACTTGACTTATCTTTATTACTAAATTATCTTAATCTTAATTTCTTAAAAGCACATACGTGTCAATGTCATTCCAGCGTAGCTATTTGGTACGGATCATCTAATAGTATAATTAGTAAGTACCGGAGATGATCAAAATCTTATTATGCTAAAAATGAGTTAAGTTTTATCCACGAAAGAGTTGCCCAATCATAAAATTTGGGTTATCATAATATTTGAAAATTTAACTCAATCTTTTTTAACGTCCTCTCTTAAAAAGAAAAAAAAAATACTCCTATTATTTTTTATCCGTTCCAAAATAATTGTCTTGTTTAAAATTTTTTTTTTAGAACATTACTTTTACTATTTTACCCTTACTTTTTCTTCTTATTTTAATTATGGGCCACATACATATGAGCATTAAAGGAAACAACACACTTTTTTAGTATTATTTCAATATTAATAATCAAGTCAATTAAATTTTCTTAATTTGTGTGTCAATTTAACCCAGACAATAATTTAGGGAGGGAGCGAGTATTATTTTTCAATCTCTTAAACATCCCATAGGTGGACCCATGTGATCTTTGTGAATGATGAAATTTCATTCAATAGATTCGCGTCATTTATCCTTTCAAAGTTAATACTTAAAAAAGTCAATATTAATTTTCAACCAAACGTCTCCAAAATGAAAGTGTACCTCATTTGAGATAATAAGATTTTATCTAATGCAATCATCTATCTCATAAAAAATATGAATACTTAAGAAATATAGATTTTTCTAAAAAATTTTCTCCAATGTAAATCGGTTATGCTAAGATATAGATGAGATACGTAATCTTCTAGTGAGTCAGCTAAAGGATATCTTTTCATCCACATCATTTATTATCAATTTTTATCTTTATTTTTTATCGTCAATCAGCTATAGTATGGAGTAATTTTTTATTTTTATTTTTTATAATTAATTATAAAAAATTATCATGTCTGAAATAATATTTTAAAAAGAGTCTAACATTGTAGCATGTTTAAAAAGAGGACTATCTATATTTAAAATTTTTTGTCACATGCAAAAAGATTTTTTTATTTAAGCATGTCAAATAAAAAATACTAGACGATAGTATTAGAGATGTTCTAAGCTAGTAATAGAAAAGTGCAAACTTTCCTCAAAGGATAGACAAGCAAGATATGCAACTCTGCGGAAAAATATTTGTGCATATGCCACAATTAGTATAATGTAAATGATTCGATTGGTTCTAACTTTGGGGTAAAATAAAGGCAAAATTTATATTTGGGTCACCTAATTATTCACAAAGTTATAATTTGATCACCACAACTTTAAAAATGTTATTCTTGTCACTGTACTAATATTTTCTTGCAAGCGAGCCCATTTTTTTTTATGGTCGTTAGTTACATTAGATTAACATAAAATACTTATTCAGCCGTTAGATTAACATAAAATACATATTTTAACATAATTGAATTGAACTGAACATTCGATTTGATTTAATTTGATTGGTTTTATTTGGTGGTTCAATTTGATGATTTCAATTTAATATTCAAGCAAGTGTAGGCTATTTAATAAATTTTAAAATAAAAGAAAAAAGAGAGGAAGAAAAAAGCTTTAACCGATAAAATTCAAGTAAAACAATTGTTATGCAATAACAAACCTAAAATACATTTCTTATTTTTAAAATTTTTTTTTCTATTGACAATGCGTAACTATTCTCAATAGAGAGGTCGGGTGTTCAAATTTCATCAGAAGTTATCTTTGTTGTTCAAATCTCACCAAAGGCTTCATTTAGTACTGCTTAATTCTCATAACGGAGAGGTTGAGAGTTCAAGTCACACCAGAGGCACCCTGGTACTTCACTACTTTTAACGGAGAGATCAGGATTCTGGTACTTTATTAATCTTAACGGAGAGGTCGGGTGTTCAAAGTCTCATCAAAGACATCATTTATTTTAGCCATAACAAAGGCACTATATAATCTTAATTGTAGCCTTTCAGGATATTAAAAAAAATGCATACCTTTCGTATTCAAGCAATTCCTAATTAAAAGAAAAAGAATATAAAACTAAGTACTTATAAGTCATGGCTTTTCTGGATTGGCTTTTGATTTTTTATTTTTGGCTAAAAATAAGTCATATTTAAAGTGTTTATTTTAGCTTATAAGTAAAAAATGAGTAAGTAAGGTACAACACTCTTTGTATATTAATTATTAAAAAACTAAAGCCAAAAAGTCTCAAAAGTCTCAATTTTAAGTTTATTTCGCTTCTTCAAAACACGTAGACAACTATTTATTAATAAAATTTTAATAAATCTATATATATATATATATTTAAAGTTGGTGAGGATGCTTCTAGGTGTGCCACCTCATCCAACTTTTGGTTCTTTTGATTCTCAAGCCTCCAAATGTGCCACCTCATCCAACTTTTGGTTCTTTTAATTCTCAAGCCTCCAAGTAAGCATAACCTTTGGAGTGAAATGCCTCCAAGTAAGCATGACCTTTGGAGTGAAATGACTTTTCATTTCTAAGTCATTAGCTAATAACAATACCTAATAATAATAGGTTTTACAATATGTATTAATATTAGTTAATACTAATAGGAGAAGGACTTTAGGAAATAAAATAATGTTGTCATTGAGATTTGAACCAACACCCTTTTAAATATGATTATACACCTTAAACCAACTCAACCAATTATATTATATGTAAAGATTTTAAAAACATATTATATTATTCTATAAATTATTTTATAATATAAACCAACTAGATTTTATTTTTATATATGATACTCTCTCCATGTCAAATTGAGTCTCATATTTTTATTTAAAACGTCCTAAAATAATGTATATAATATGTGATCCATATTAACAAAACTTTAAATTATTTATTCAAAATTGATGCTTATGTTTATTGATATTTGTGTAAATTTCTTTTTAAACTAATAGTGTATAAAAAATATGTAAATATATATAGTATCCAATTAAACATTTTTTAATCATTGAATGATCTCCAAAAATTATTTCAATAATATAATTATATTCAATTCTTAAACAATTCTCATTTGTTCAGAAAAATGTTATATTTCTTCAATATGTCCCAAAGTAAATATTTTATTTTTAATTTTGTAAATTTTTTCAAATATTTTTCTAAAATATCTTTACTAAGTGCAAGATGAAAAAAGAGATAAAAAACCCAATAATATAATATCATTAAAGGGTACTAAAAATTTAAAAATGTATAGAAACAAAAATATATGTATTGACCACCAATAAAAAATACTTATTTTGAAACGAAAATATTATAATAAACAACTACCAATTTACATATATTGACAACACTTAACTTTTGTCAGACATGAAGTAAACAAACTTCTATATTCAATAATGATAATTTTTTTCAAAAATATTTTTAAAATGTATCAATTAAACACAAAAATTAAATTGTACCCGTACATTGCACCGGCTCTATAACTAATATACATAAAAAGAGAAACAGTAACTTCAAGATAATTTTTTCTTAAAATAAAAAATATTTAATGTGGTTCGGGAGATACAATAAATAATTTATTCATTGGTGCAATTGTAAATGTGTCAGACGGCATCCTCCCCATATTTAACGTATCACATACAAAATTGGAAATGAAAAAAAAATAAAATAAAAAAAGCTAAACATGAAAAATTACAAATTTTAAGAGTCCGTTTGGTGCAGCGTTTTTAAAACGCAGATTTTTTCCTTTAAATGCGCTTAGGATATTACTTCAAAACGCTGCTTTTTTTTCTTAGCAGCATTTTAAAACCTCAATTTTTAGAAAAAGCTAGGAATTCCAGCGTTTTAAAAAACACAGCTGCATTTTGAAAACACAGTTTTTTCTGCCGCTGCATTGAAACATATTTTTTACACATATGCTCCATTTTATCCCTGTATTTTAGCCAAAACGTACGACCAAACGAGCTCTAATAGTAGAAACAGGGTCGTCCCTGTGTTATCCCGGGATCTAGGCCAAATTTTTAACTCGGGGTCCTGGACTCTTTGCATTCAAAAACTAAAACCAAATACTCCCTCCGTCTCTAAATTATTGTCCTGTTTGACTTTTTTTTATCAAACAGGACATTTTTTAAATGCAAATTTGATGTATATCTTTTTACTTTTTTCAAAATCATGAAACACGTTATTCGTTAAAAAGATATACGTCAAATTTGCGTTTGAAAAATGTATTGTTTGACCAAAAAAAGTTAAACAGGACAATAATTTAGGGACGGGGGAGTAAATAAAAGGGTAATATACAGATAACCCCCTTTAACTATGGATTGGGTTCAAATTGCCCCCTCAACTATAGTATTTTCTTTAATCGCAGATTTTGTTTAGGCACTATCATTTGAGTTAACGAAAAATACACACCTAAGACTCACGTGACCATTTAGGTTTTTTGTTTTTACCATAATATACTCTTTTGGTGTTTCAATTTACTATTTTACCCTTGTTGCTCTAAAATACTATTTGCACCTAAAGATGGTCAAAAGAAATAATTGTTTATCTTTATTTTGAATATTATGGTAAGAAAAAATGCGTAAAGATGGTCACATGAGTCTTAGGTGTGCGAATTCTATCAATTCAAATGGCAGTACCTAAATAGAATGTGTGATTCAAGAAATTGTTATAGTTAAGATGGACACATTGTTTCAATTAATAGTTGATTAGGGGGTAATTCAAACTTGAATTAAAGCAGCTAAACAGTAACAACTTACATCTCAAAATCAAGAAGAAGAGGAAATGGTTTGAATTTTGATCATCGATGTAGCCAATTAGCCAAATCAGTGAATCACCTACACAAACAATTTTTTAATATATAAACAAATATAAAATGATACAAGTATGCACATATAGAGTTTTAGTCTTCTAATGTTTCTCTTCGGCCTTCTGAAAGAATTGAGAGATTTACAGAATGGATTTGAAGGTTTTGTAAAACATTAATTGTGAACTTGAATAAGGAGGGAAAATGTATATTGTTCTCATTCTATTACAATAAATCTTTTCCAGAGATTATATACAAAATATAGAGATCGAAACAACCAATCCTACAACAAACTCACCCAACTTGATCTAACTGATTCTGTGATATTTTGATGATGATGATGTCATCTAACTGCTTTGTGACATCAGATAACAAACTCAGATATATCTTCTACAACTTGCACCCTTTCCACATCTCTCATTTGCACTCGATACCCCTGAACTTATCTGCACCGCGATACTCCTGAACTTCTCTGCACCGCGACTTCTTGGTCAGCCTTCTTACTTACATTCTGTACCGCGGTGCTCCTGAACTCTCTGCACCGCGACTTCTTCTGTACCGCGATGCTCCTGAACTTTCTGCACCGCGACTTCTTGATCAGCCTCCTCAGCCTCCTTACTTATATCACCTTCAGAAATAAATAATTTTTTTTTACAGAAATATCAAATACATTTGCGATTTCGGAATGACAAAACAATTCAATACTTACTTTGAATTTTGAGAAAACTTGAGTTGAGAAGCAGGAAAAGAATTGAATAAATAGTAAATTTGGAGAAAAGAATCATAGGCAAATAGATCATTAGGTTTTGTCAATTGCAAATTGGGTAAACTTTGATGAATAGACTTTGGGATTAGGTCTAAAACTCTAATTTCGTCTAAATTGTAGATTTGTCGTTTATGAAAAATTGAAGTGCTTAACGATGAAGGATAGTGGCCGTAATGTTTTTTTTTTTTTCCTTTAATAAGACTAGATTTGCGTATTTTTAAATAGAATGGCTAATGGGCTAAATGAAAAAATCTGGTGAAATGGGTAATGGATAAAAATACAAATATATAACTAGAATATGGAATTGGTAATTGATCACGCCAAAAAGATTGTGTGAACGTGCCCGGTCCACGTGTGTAGTCTAGTTGGATTCCGGCTCTGTGATGCTAGGATTGTCCTTGAAGTGCAAGTAGCTTCGAACCTGTGATCAACAAAGAACACCGTAAGGGGTGCTGGGTTGTCCCAACGATAACCCTCAGGCGTGTGAATTAGCAATACTTCGTGTGAGAGGTAAAGCTAAGAAAATATGTAAGCAAGTAGTTTTCATGTACCTTATGAGGCCTGTTGAGAGTGCTTTTTATAGGGAGATAAGTCATAATCCCAGTTGGATTCGGAATAGGGGCGATATGATCACCATGTCTTTCGGAATACGTTTCCTTATATGCTTAGGACTGATATGTACAGTTGTAGCAGGACTCTTCCCAATTTGAGAGACAGTTTCCGTAGTGGACTCTGTTTTGCTGAGCTGAAGGGGCTATATCGAGGTCGGCTTGGATGCTCTCAGGTCGCTCGATGTAGTCAAGGTCGGCCTTTCAGGTCGCTTGATGCTGTTGAGGTCGACCTGGGATGTTCCCAGGTCGCATCGTAAATCCCCGTATTAGCGCGCTGGGAGAGTATACTGATGAGGTGGGCGACCTGTCGTATTGTGATTTTCAGGTCGTCATATTCGAGGTGGCATATGTTACCTCGGCGCTTTGCCCAGCTGGAGTTTATGAAGCCGCGATGTTTGCCACGTGTCCAGCTGAAGGCTGAGGTCGTTCAGTAATGAGCTAAATGGAATGGTAAATAGATTTCTTGTCTTTAGGTGACCCAATATAAAAATATGAATCTAAATAATACTACTGAATTCATACATTTTAAAGGTCCTTCAATTCACACATTTCAGGGGGGTTTGGTGTGGGGGGGGCTATTGGGGGCACGGGCATAGTGGGCCTCCCCACAAGGACGGGGCCTGGGTATAAAAAAGGGTGAATTACGGGCTGGTCTTTTTTTAAATATTTGTAATCGCTTTAATCCAGTCATCTTTTTTTAAAACCGAAAAAAGGTATTTTTGGGGTAAAAAGACGATTATACCTTTAATGAAAAAAAAAACACGCGCACATCAGTAACTCAAGACATCGCGATGAGCAACATAGGTATCGCGATGAGCAACCAAGGCATCGCGATGAGCAACCAAGGCACCGTTTGAATTTCAACTGCTGGAGGGAACTTGATTTTCCAAGGCATCGCGATGAGCAACACAGGCATTGCGATGAGCAATCAAGGCATCACGATGAGCAACACAAGCATCGCGATGAGTAACCAAGGCGCCGTTTGAATTTTAACTGCTGGAGGGGACTTGATTTTAGTTTACCTTTCGGGGGCGTTGCCCCCGAACCCCCACGAGGGACGTTGTTCCCTCGACCCCTGCGACCTGACCGGGCAGGTCGATCCCTGTTGCGTTGCCCAGCATACTGCGATTGGTGAATTAAAACTCAAATCATTTATTAAAGTCCCAAAATCAGTCCAATAACATCTCACTCTGTCTTTGGATAGCACACTGCCAAGCTCGATTTGGATCTCGATTTGAAAGAACCACCCTGTAATGCCATCCGTGCCAGGAGCACTATTAGGATTCAAGCTCCTAATGGCCTCCCAAATCTCCTCCTCCGTTGGAAGTTGGGATAACATATGATTGTTCTGATCCCCTATCCTCGCCTCAACATTAGCAAATAAAGAATCATCCATCCTCGGGCTTCCGGAAGAAAACAGCTTAAAAAAATGCTGAACAACTAAATCTCCAATCTGCTTATTATCCTCACACCAAACTCCATTCGATAACTGGATTCGAACCTTATTCATACGAGCTCTATCTCTAATACTCGCATGGAAAAAGGCGGTATTACGCTCTCCATCATTAAGCCATGAAATTTTAGCTTGCTGTTGACTCATTTCCTCATCCCATTTAATAAGCTGATCCACTTGACGCCTGACTTCCTCCAGCTGAATAGCCACTCCATCACTCCAATTTCGTTGTAAATTAACCTCCAACCTCAACACACTATCCTAATAAAAAGCAAGTTTGCGCTGAACATGACCAAACACATTCCAATTCCAATGTTTCAACTCCCCTCGTAAGAGCTACAACTTCCGAAAAAGGACCTCCATAGCAGAACCAGTAATCGGCCTAGCCCATTAAGTTTCCACAAAATCTTTAAAATCTGGATGATCCAACCACATGCGTTGAAAACGAAAAAAACCTCTCGGTTTAATATCATTAGAAAGCTCAACTAACAGTGGAGAGTGATCTGAACAAATCCTACTCAGGTGCTTAACCTTTAAATTCGAATACAAAGCTTTATATCTGCCATTAACAAGAACCCTATCCAGGCGCTCCCAAATCCTGTCAACCCCATCTTGATTATTACACCAAGAATACGTACTACCCTCAAACCCCGCATCAGTCAATCCTGCCTGATGAATAAAACCATTTAAGTCTTACATACTATGAGCATCATACGGAGCCCCTCCTAACTTTTCTGTAGAAAGAGAAATGGTATTGAAGTCCCCCCCAATAAACCATGGGTCACAATTATGCAAAGAAAAATCTAGTAAATCATTCCACAGCTCCATCCTGTCTTCACGAGTGCATTTTGCATAAATAAAAGATGCAAACGCAGTAAGCTTCTCTCCATACTGTAAACGCATCGTAATATATTGACTAGATGCCGCCACAAGCGACACATGAAGACACTCATCCCATAAAAGCCAAATATGCATATTAACAGGATTAGAATGCAAAAAATTCTTAAACTTCAACTTCCGAGCTACTTTACTAAGACGATCACCTTGAATTTTAGGCTCAAGAATCACACATAGCATGGGATTATGCTGCTTCATCAAAGTATTAAGATAATCCACCGTATCTTTATTTCTCACCCCTTTAGCATTCCAGATCATAAACGACATTAAAAACAATTAAGCAGAAGTAGCCTGGGCCTTACCAGCCGCCCTAGTAACACGTTTATGTGATTTCAACCTCGCAGCAGTACGTTTCTTTTTTATAAATTTTTGAAAATTAGGCCTAATTGAAACCTTACCCAATGCTGATATCGAAGGCGAACGAGCTAAGGTGCCTGGAATTTCTAGTTTGAACCCATCCATAGATTGAGCCTTTCTGTATCGAATCTTATTAGTCTGTAACATCTCTCCCCAATCCTCCGGAGAAGCATCCTGAATATCATCCTGGAGCCCCTCCAGAGCAGCAAATGAATTAGAAATAGTCGGCATGCCAGATCCTTCGATTACAACAGGCTGTTGTGTATTCGATCCACCAACCTCTTGCATAATCAGGCCACAACCGTCTTGGGCAATCTGTCCAGAACCCTCTTGCGTGGTCGCAATAAAAATCTGTTCTCCAGAAAATCCCTCACTCTTTTGATCACTCCTAGCTTCAGCAACCGCAGAACTGGGCTCTTTGTCCTCAACTTTGTGCTCATATCCATCAGCAGCACATTTAGCCTTTTGCAACACAGCATCTTCAGCACCATTATTGTGCACCTCGTGAGAAGCCATCATACCGTCATCCATAATATCAATAATCTCCGTATCTGTCACTTTTCCCATAGTATCCTTAGTCTTCGATGTCGTGCCCACCGTATTCTCCTTAACAACTTTTCTTTGAACCCAATGCTGCTCCATAATTTGCTGCTTAGCCATGCTCGCACCTTTCCCCAAACCGTCCCGACCTCGAAACCCCTCAGTTCCATGATCTATATTTTCTGATGGAATCTCCACCTTCTTCAACAATTTACCATTACCACGTCGCTTCTTCCGACAATCATCCTCAATATGCCCAAGCAAACCACAACCTTCGCAATAAGCAATATTACCCTCAAACACTAAAGATTGCCAAAACCCACATTCTCTAGTAGTGCCAATCCAAATGCTATCGGGTAGTTCTACAAAAACATCCACTTCCACACAAATGCGGGCATGCATTGGTTGTGAAAGAGCCAAAGTACGATCATCCGCACGCAAGAACCTGCCAAAAGAATTTCCAATGCGTTGTAGATAGGCTGGATGAAAATAAGGTAAAGGCAAATGAGGTAGCCGAACCCAAACAGCAACCATTGGACAATCCTTCCTGAATGTAAAATCCGACGACCATCGAAACGAACGAAACATGCAGTTCTCAATCATATGGGATTTCTTGGAAAGAGCCCTAACCATATCCTCATTAGACGAAAAATGCACCATCACATGACGTGGATCTAACAAACCCACAACAAAGTGTCCTGTTAATTGCCAAAACCTAGCAATATGTTCCTTAATAGCATGGAGAGGGGGCCGTCCCACAGAGAACTTTAAAATAATCGTGTTAGCAAAGGATTTCTCAGCAGCCTCTATTTCTATTGAAGTGAACAGGCACCCTGGCTTGCTGTCGACAGTGATCGGAGATCGAGGAGGCAAAAGAAGATCACGCAGCGCCATCACTTTATTAGGGTTAACATATGATTTGGCCTTTGCACTCTGTGTAACCACCACCGCATAGGAGATTTTGGGAAGAGTCTCTGGCAGTCCATTGGGATCGGAGGAAGAAACCGTGCCCTGGATATTGTGTTCCGGCGACGGTTCACCGGACGACTGATCAGGTGGCATAGCCACCGAAACCCTAGGCCGATAGGGACCCTAAGCCGGAAGAAACCCTAGGTCGAGAGAAAAAATTTTAAAGAGAGAAAAAAAAAAGGAGAACTCATTTTCCAAAATCTCTAGTTTCATAAAATATTAACAAACATCAAACTTTCTACTGGCTGCAATCAATCATCACAACACATCACACCCATAAGATAATATCATAATTTGTCTTGGGATCACTGATTAAACTTAATTCTGTTGTACACAACTCTGTTTTATCAACTTAACTGTTTTAACAAAGCTTAGTTATTTTATCATTCAATTGCCAACAGTCATTCTTTAATTAAGAGTTGATCAATTTCGGTGATCACATTGAAGTGTGTTATTATCAAATATCTCTTAAACAAATTTGTCTATGTCAAGAAGGCAATAACTGTTTTTAATAGGTTGAACTCTATTAATTAGGAAACTGCATTCTTTCGATTGTTAATAACAAACTGCTTATAAGGAAGATAAATTGATCTTTCAATTGGTATCATATCTTAGTTGTTGGTTAAGCTTAGTGATTCAATTGTGAGTACACCATTTTGCACCTGATCCCTCAATTGGTATCAAAGCGAAGTAACAGGTAATGGATACCTACGAGATAAAAGTTAGCACAAACCTCGACTTTTCACTTTCTCTTTTTTTTTTCATCTCACAATTAACAAAATTATTATAGAAAATTAACTTAAAGAATTTTTACAAAAAATGAAAAAACATTTTTTTGGGATGTCCCAAATAAAATAAAAATATTTATTTTAGGGTGGATGAAGTGCATAAATTGACGTGGTATGAAGCTCGTTTTACATATTAGACTTGTGAGCTTCCTATGATACCCCTCATTAAATGAGTACTTTGTCAATCGTTACTCATTAATGGAACTACCACAAAAATTCTGCTATAACCAATACAGGTAGTTCAAGAAAAATTATTCAACATTCACTCCGATTAACGATATCTCTTAATCAATACAAAGTCAACTGGACAATATTTTTGTCAAAGGAGTAAGGTCAAAATTTGGCTCGTGAATGAGTTTCTCACAAAGACTGAAATGAGTTTATTTGACTTAAGCTAAATTTTAATTTAAATTTACAAAATGAAAAGGAAAATTAAAAGCAACCGGTTTTTGAAGGCTCATCTCAGTCCGACTTTTTGACCCACAAGGGAAGAAAAGGTAATAGAACAACAAAACAAAAAAAAAAACCCAGCAAATTGGTTACTAATTGACATTTTCTCATAAGTCATTTATAGTACTCTTTCCGTTTCTAAATTATTGTTTTATTTGATTCGACATATGAATTAATAAAAAATAATTAATCCGATTATTAATATTGATAAAAAGTGTAGCTTTTTTTAATACTCATGTACATGTGATCTATAATTAATATAGGAAGAAAAAATAAAGATAAAATAGTAAAAATATTATTCTAAATTTTTTTGTAAATAATATAATTATTTCAAAATAAATAAAAAAAAACAAGATACTGTATTAAATTAGGGACGGAGGGAGTATATGTTTCTTTGGTCAAGAAAATTTATAATTTTTAGTTTATTTTAAAGTAGGCAAAATTTGAAAGGAAAGTAACAAAGTTATGTTAAAAGGAACCAGAAAAGATGGATTGAAACTTGAAAGAGGATATACCGAATCTCCGCGTGACAAGCAGTAATCTTCTACGATTATGAGCACGCCATTACTCTGCAAAATCAAGTAGATTTATTACATGTCAAGTTTATCTTTGTTTTCAAGATATAAATAATTGACCAATTCATCAACCCATACTATTTTAATAACAAAAATCATTATTCCCTTTTGCCCAAATATATATTTATATTTTTTATTTTGGATGTCTCAACTAATATTTTTAAAAAATTTTAATATATAAATTTTCTACCATTTTTCTCAATATATCCTTAAAATTTCTTTAAATATTAGCATAGCACGTCCTACAAAAACTCAATTATTTAAAATAGTAGAACTCAATTAATGCTATGATATTATTGTCAGAATACATTTTTTATCATATAATTAGGTACGTTTCTTAATTCTCGTATTTTATTAACAAGGAATATTTATCCAGGACGGAGAGAGTATATTTTAGGTGCCCAAAAGATATAGAATAATATTAAATATCTAGATTATTTTGATCCACAAAAGTGTTGAAACTGATGTGTCAATACTTCATTCTAAATAAGTGTGATTTATTTAATTTTTTACCAAAATTAATTTTAGTCATATCTACCTTTGATCTCTATATGTTCTGCAAGTGAACATATAATAGTAATAATACTCACTCCGTTTCGGGGAAAAAGCTCTTTTTTTTTTTAAAAAAAGTCAATACATGACTAAATTAAACTAAAATTTTACATATTTGCTTATGTTTAGGAAAAAAAAATTTTAATTAAAAAATATTTTAAAAATATTATAGATTACAACTTTCATAATTTTGTAAAAATTACTAAATTTATGTTAATTATCGGTCAAATTTTAACTAAGTTGATCAAAAAAAAGACAAATGTAAACTCTTTACAGGAAGAAGTAGTTGACAACATTAATTTTGGAAATGTCTTGTAGATATGCTTGAACTTTTAAAAAGTGAACTTATTTAGGTCAAAAAACGTATTTAGGTAAAAAATAAATAACAATACTCATTTAATGACAGAGGGCGTAGTTTTATGCAGAAGAAAGAAAAACTATCTTCATCAATAGTTGGGTGTCATTTTATAATATGAAAAAATACCTAAAAATTCTATTAAAAGTTTTTGATACCCGGAAAATTCCTGAATCAATCTCGTATCTATAAACTGTCAAAATTAAATTTTTAATACCAAAATATCCAAAAGTTGATGATTTTACTAACACTGCTATTCATGATAAACAGTTATCCTTAATGGCATGCTTGTAAGTAGGTTAATTGTTTTATCAATCAGGTTAGCTATTCATGAAAAACAGTTATCCTTAATGACTACTAATAATATAAGAGTTATGTACAGTAGAATAAATGATTAATTAGTAATATAAAGATGTTCTAAAACAAGTTATGATCTTTGATCACGCCAAAAATGAGCTGTGACCACGTCAGTTCCACGTAGGTGTTGTGCTGTAGTCTATCTGGATACTGGGCTGTGAGTTGCTGGATCCTTTCTGGTAATCTGGTGAGTAGGGAATGGAACGGTGACCTGAGACAGATGAAAAGCACCGTCAGGGGAGCTGGGGGTTTCCCAGCTAAAACCCTCCGGCGTAAGAGTCAGTTACAAGGTGGTGGAATGGCCAGTGTTCACAGAACTTGGTCTGTGAATGTGGCTGATGATAATGAGCTAGAGTTTAGGAGTGCAAGAGTGTGTGCAGGTGAATAATGTTCATCCCCTTGAAGTGAGTCCATACCTTGGTATTTATAGGCTGGCGGAGGGTGGTATCTCTTCATGGAGAGGAGACCGTGTGGAGACAATCCCTGTGGCAATCTTTGTCCCTTAGTGCCTGCAGGCGGCGGCAGCAGGTTCAGGAGATCGTGGCCGTTTTCCGTACTGTGGTCCTTGTACTTTCCTGTCAGAAGGTGGGAAGGTGGAGCAGGCTTCCGTATCAGCAGAACTGTACCTTCCCTATGTCCAGTAAGGGCGAGCCACGTGTGCAAGCGGGACCAGGCGGGGTTGAGCCGAGGTCGACTTCGGGTATGGTCAGGTCGATTAAGCAGCGGATGTCGACCTGGTCTTGGGCAGGTCGCCTGAGGAATTTGCCAGGTCGTCGTAAGGGTAGGGCATGCTGGGATCCGACGGCCCCGGTCTGGCGTGGCTTCTAGGTCGGCGTTTCTTCGTGGCGGGGTTCTACCTCGGTGTGGGCTCCAGTTCGTGACCTGGCCGCTGAGGTGATGGCCACGTGTCACGAGGGAAGGGTGAGGCCGTTCAGTAGCCCCCCTACTTCTCGAGGAGAGGATTTATCCTCGATGTGAGAAGTAAGAGACGCGTTGCACCGAGCTGATCGCTTCTCGAGAAGCTTCCAGATTCCAGCTCGGTCGTTGTACTTTTCTTGGAGAACGTGCGCATTTAATGGGTGCGGCGTCCACAGTGCGCATTTAATGGCACGTCCCTTCAAATTCAAAAACTGGCGGTTGAAATCATGATTCGAAACGGCGTCGCATAAAGATCCGCGTGTTTTTTACACGGGTTGACCCGGTTTTTCGGATTCCCTATATAAGCCAGAGCCCACTATTCATTTTCACTTTTTACCAAATCTTTTCAAACACTCCGGCGATAGGCGATTTCCGGCGTCCCATTCCTCTTTCAAAAGCTCAGATTCCGGCTTTGTTCTTGCATTTCCCTGCTTTCTCAAGACTCTAGGTTAGTATTCCTTGAACTTTCCTCCATTTTCCCTCTGTTTTGAGCCTGTTTCCTTTACTTATTTCTGTCTCCGGTGACTTCACCGTGTTCTGGGTTTGGGATTCCGGCGGGTTTTAGATTTTTCAAGTTTTGACTGTGGTGGCCCTCTTCGCTTTGGTCAACCGAGTCGATCAGTTCGAGCCGACCTGTCTAAGGGGTAGCTTTTAGGCCGACCTGCCTTCATACTTAGCCATTCTTCTGTTAGTTCATCCTCCTCGTGTTCCCTTTACGAGAACATGAGGACCAAGCGAGCCAATGAAGGCCCCATGTTTGCCGGGCCGCCCAAGGCCGAGCTATATACGTTACCGAGGACGGCGGAGAGTTGTCCTACCTAGCGAGGCGAAAACCTTGTTGACGACACGGGCGCCAACTGGGACGGCAGTCGTCCCTCCCGACGAGCCCTATAGGGTTGCGAACATTCCTTTTGGCTCCTCGATGAGGATCATCGAGAGATATGGCTTTGCCATGTTGGGGCTTCTGTACTTGTATTTTGATGATAATAGGGTCGCTAGTAAGGCTGCGGGGCCCTCCAAAGCCATCACCTCGGCTTCGGTGCCAGCGACCTCGATTCTTGACGCTAGTCATGCTTTGCGGGCACCTCGGAGCAAGAAGAGGAAGCAAGTCGATGCGACGGGTGCGGGAGGCGTGCATTCGGGATTGGATGAATAGGATGACCCTCGCCGACTGGATTCGTGGGAATCCAAGTATCCGTACAACTCGACGATTATCGAGGCACCTCCCGACCCATACTTAACTTGGACACTTTGAGGGTCATGAGGAGCCGAGTTGGCTTCTACCTAAGTTTTTCGAACTGGGTCTCCGACTTCCGTTGGACCCTTTCATCTGCGAGTTTACGGACGTGACGTTGACCGTCCCCTCGACCTTTCTTGGAACACCATGAGGATCTTAATCTTTGCTGCGAGTACACGCATCTTTGGGGTTTGAGCCGACCTTGACCCTTTTTGCCACTATTTCCACCTCGACCGCAATAACAATCGCCTTGAGCCAAAAGCCAAAATTACGGGGTGAAGTTATTTTCGACCCCGAGAAAGTATCGGGTGGTGACAAGGTGATTCTAGTCGAGTAGTGGGGTGGAACTTCGCGGTTCCGACGGAGGAGCCATATACCGATTCATAATGCCGACTGGATGAGTATGACAGTCGGCGAAGCTTTGGAGGCTCCTTTGGGTGTTCGCGGTAGCACGCGGGTTCGGTGCTATGACCGGAAGAGGATAGTCCAAGATGAGCACCTCCTCGCGTCACGGTCTGTCTCCCCTCAAGGTTAACGGCTGCCGCCGATGTGCACCTTTCCCCATTCGAGAGCTTCCGGGGTGGATTCTTCACAAGGATCTCGTGCTTCATCGAAGCTTTGGTGCCATAGGGACCGGAGAAGGGTTGCATCCACCATTGACTTGTCGAAAGTATATCTTTGTTTTTGAGTTTTTAGCTTTCTTTGCGTACATTTCATGGTCCGACATTTCTTCAATTTTGCGGGTATGGAAGACGTTGATTCGAGGAGGAGAAGGAGCACGGCTATGCGGGCCCAGCTAAAGGCGACGGTCGGAACAGCTTGGTTGGGCTCACGTCGCCGCGACCTTAGCCAGGAACCCCGGGTGCTCCCGACTACGCTCTGCCCGTTGACAAGGGCAAGGAGAAGGTGTCCGGCTCGAGGGGCGAGAAGAGGGTCAAGTCCACCTCGGGCCCGAATCGAGGAAGAGCGAGGTCGAAGAGCCCACCTCGGCCGCCGTGCTCGCGGGTCCTCTTGTCCTCGCCGGGCTTGAGTCCCCTCGTGGTCAACAAAGAACACCGTAATGAGCGACACGTATTCTTCTGCTTCTTCTTTCCCACGCTTCTGCTACATTATTCTTCTTCTTTGCCTCTTCTTCTTCTTGTTGCTTACATTGTTCTTTGCGGCTCAGATCTTCTTGTTGGCGCTCGAGCATCTCCAGTGAGGAGTGTTCGCAGTGCTACAAATCTTTCCCCGAGCCGAGGTTTACCGGCGGCTCGGCTACTCTGTTCTACCTCGGTGAGCTGCGATGAGCCCAATACCCTCCGGCTCGAGAGGGGCAAAAGGTGATCCTTGACATCGCCGATGAGACTCTGGAGGAGACTTTCAGCGAGTGCTCCCCCGCTCGCATTGCCGGTCTGCTGGGGATCGACCTTTCTCGCGTAAGTGTTGCTTGCTGGATTTATTTGACGGGTTATATGCCGAGGCGATCGTTGTTTTAATCTTGCGGTTGCCGCGATCAAGGTTACGTTAACAGGCTGGCTCAGGCCCGCAGGGATAGGCGCGAGTTCCTCGCGCGCATTGCCCAGCTCGAGGAGGAGAAGCGGGAATCCGCTGATAAGGCTGAGCATGATCGGGTACTTGCTCGCGTGGCTGAGCTTGAAGCCGCGGTTACCTCGGCCCAGGCTGATGTCAGGGCGAGCCAGGACCTGGCTGCTAGCAAGGTCGAGGAGGCAACCCGAATCGCCGAGGATGCCGCCCGGCAAAAGTCTGAGCTTGAAGGCACTCTTGCTCAGTTGAAGGTTGAGCTTGGAGGCCTATTCTTGCCGCCGATGCCGCCGGCGGCTTCGAGTGAAGTCCGCCAAGGCGAGGCTCGACCGCTCGGGGTGAGCTCGTGAAGGTGAAGGCGAGCTTCGAGGGCAAGATTAGCGAGGAGAGCGGTGGCGGAGCGAGGAAGGTGCCGAGCCGGAAGTTCTTTGTCGCCGAATCTGAAAGACTTCATCCTTCTGGATGAGCTTTTTCGTATTATGATAAGGGCAAGGCACAGATCTTGCGGGTTGCAGCGGCCTGCGGCACTCCACTTCGGGATCTCATCAGGTGGGGAGAGGCCGAGTTAAAAGGTGACCTGGCTCGGCGTGGGCATGAACTTGTTCCCTACCAGCCCGAAGAGCTGGAGTTGATTGGCAAGAAAGATCGAGATGGGTCGTGAGCCCAGGTGCCCCCGTCTTTGATAACAACGTGCCTTTTACGCTCGAGGCCATTCTTTGAAGGGGAGGAGGTCGATTTCGACGGTGATTTCAAGATTTCGAATTTGAAGGCACCAAGTCGAATCGGGGAGCACGCCGTTCCTTCATGAGGGAGAGCCGTGTTGATGTTTGAACCCATTGCGTCGGGTTGAATTTGGCGGTGTGCCGTTTAAACAATTTTCATTTTTGGCTACTTCGATTTCTGTACATAACTTATTTATTTTGAGTAAATATAATCATGATCGTTTTGTCTGATGCAACACTTAGCATTTTAATGTGATTTTCTTATTGCGGTCAGAGCGACCTCGTAGTGGCGAGGTGCAGCTTTAAGTATGTGACCTTCCCCATGGGGAGGACCAGGTCGAAAGATTACTTCGACGTGGTTGAAGTATGTTAAGATGCGGTCTTCTTCCTCGTGGGGAAGAGCAGGTCGAGCTATGACTTCGACGTGGTCGAAGTGTTGTGAGTTGCGATCTTCTTCCTCATGGGGAAGAGCAGGTCGCGCTATGACTTCGACGTGGTCGAAGTGACGTGAGTTGCGATCTTCTTCCTCGTGGGGAAGAGCAGGTCGCACTATGACTTCGTCGTGGTCGAAGTGATGTGAGTTGCGATCTTCTTCCTCGTGGGGAAGAGCAGGTCGCGCTATGACTTCGACGTGGTCGAAGTGACGTGAGTTGCGATCTTCTTCCTCGTGGGGAAGAGCAGGTCGCACTATGACTTCGACGTGGTCGAAGTGATGTGAGTTGCGATCTTCTTCCTCGTGGGGAAGAGCAGGTCGCACTATGACTTCGACGTGGTCGAAGTGATGTGGGTTGCGATCTTCTTCCTCGTGGGGAAGAGCAGGTCGCACTAGGGTTTCGACGTGGTCGAAGTAGTTCCCGAACAGGCATCACAGATGAAGCATTTTGAGGAATTGAACTTTCATTGATAAACATCTACGTACAAGCTATTACATTCAGTGATAATATTTTTTGAGGTGGTCGGAGTGCCAGGGGTTCTTGAGTGGTGTGCCATTTGGTTCGGCCAGCCGATATGTTCCTTCTCGGATTATGCCGGTGACTTCGAATGGTCCCTCCTAGTTCGGAGACAGCTTGTTTCTGTTTGCATTTCTTCCCGTGACTTCGATTTTCCGGAGTACCCAGTCGCCGACGTGGAAAGTTCTAGGTTTGACCCTCTTGTCATGGTGGGCTTTGGTGAGCTGCTTATAGTTGATCATTCTGAGCCTGGCCTCCAATCTCCTTTCTTCCAAGAGGTCGAGGTCTACTTTTCGAGCTGAGACATTGGCGAGCTCGTCAAGCTGGCGACCCTTATGGTCGGCGGGGCCATCTCTACGGTGCCATGGCTTCGATCCGTACGCCAATGTAAATGGGGTCTCCCCGGTTGGGCCTCGTGCCGTGTGCGGATACTCCATAGTACCATGGGCAACTCGTCGAGCCATCTACCCTTCTTTTCATCCAAGTTCCTTTTCGGCGCGTGCGAGAATCTTCTTGTTCCTGCCTCGGCACGGCCGTTACCACAGGGGTGAGCAACAGGGGCCAATGTTTCACGTTCATCGGTTCGCACTTTTTGGTGAATTTGGTTGAAAATTGGGTGCCGTGGTCGGACACAATGACTCGGGAGCCCAAATCGGCACCAAATTTGGTCATGAATGAAGCCTATGGCTTTCTCCTCGGTTATGGTAGCTAAAGGCTTTGCCTCGATCCACTTGGTGAAGTAATCCACGGCTACGATCGGGTATTCACAGTTCCCCGGCCTTCGGGAAAGGGCCTATGAGGTCGACTCCCACATGTCGAAGGGCCATGCTGCGACCCTTTGGGGTTTCTTTGGGGCGACGGCAATCAGGGATGTCTGCAAATCTTTGGCACTTATCGCATCTTCGGACGTAGGATTCGGCGTCTTTTCGCGGCGTTGGCCGGTAATAACCTTGGAAAATGACTTTGTCGGCCAATGTCCTCGCGGGGGTGTCCACCACACCCTCGTGGACTTGCGGCAGATCTTCGGCGTCTCGGGTCGAACGCGAGAGGCTTTGTGAACGACCTTCATACGGCACTCCGGCGATTATCGTGTATCGGGTGCTCTTTTCTCGGCATCTGGGCCGGGTTCTTGTCGCGGGTGGATCCCTTGCTCGATGTAATCTTGGATTTCGTCGATCCAACACTTCTCCGTGGGTGAACAGGCATGACTCTTTCTTTGCACACGATGGTGAATCGAGGAATTCCGGCCGGACCTCGGGGAAGGTCGCCTATCTCAGGAGGCGACCTTTGAGAGGAAATCCGCCGCATGTTTTCCGTTACGTCGACTGTTCCGGCTCCCAATACTCAAACTTGTCCGGTAAGCTCAGGGCGGCTCATGATATTTGGTCGGCGTGGGGTGGTTAGCCCGTATTCCCCCGAACACGCTTCACGATGAGTGGGAATCGGCGAAGATGACGACACAGTGGCTCCCGGTTCCATTGCGAGCTCCATTCCCGCTATCGGGGCTTCGTATTCCGCTGATTATTTGAGGAATTTAAACCTTAGTGCCTTCGATTTCCTCTCCAGTTGGGGTCGCGGGGATAGTCTGCCCCGCTCCCGATCGCTTGATGAGCCATCGACGTGGAGTGTCGAAGCTGTTCGGGTCGCGGTTGCGCCGAGCTCGCGGCCTTTCTTTTCTTGGACCCGGCGGGGTGACGTCGAAGCGCTCGCTTGGTTGTCTCGTGGTCGGGCTTTCGGTCTTCGCAAATGAAGTTTCCGCGATGAAATCTGCGAGTACCGGCCCGATGGCTTTGCGCGGCTCGTAGGTGATGTCATAGCGAGAGCTCTACCGACCACTTCATCATTCTCCCGCCACATCGGGCTTGTGTAGAATGCGAGGGGAGGTCGGTGTATACTACTATGGCGTGAGCTTGAAAATAGTAAGTCGGCTTCCTTAGGCCACAATCGGCGCCGGCACCACCTTTTCTACATTTAGGTACCTTGTCTCCACATCGGTCGGCGCATGTGAGACATAGTAGCCTGGCTTTTGGACCGAGTTGTCCTCCCTTACGATCTGCGGCCCTGCGGTGTCGAAGCCGCGAGGTATACAAACGGGTCTCTCCAGTGCCGAGTGGAGAGGGGTGGGCTGCCCAGGTATTCTTTTAACTCGGTAAAAGCCTTGTCGCATTCTTCGTTCCACGCGAATCTCTTGCTGCCCCTCAGGGTTTTGAAGAATGGTAGGCTTTTCTCGGCGGACTTCGCAATGAATCTTCCCAATGCGGTTATTCGCCCGTTTAGGCTGGACCTCTCGGCCGAGTGGGAGCTCGCATGTCGACCGGGGCTGGATTTTCTCGGGGTTTGCCTCATGCCCCGCTCATTCACCATGTAGCCCGGGAACTTTCTGCTTTCCGAAAGCACACTTCGCGGGTTCGGCTTCATCTTGTTCCGTCTCGGATTTTCGAATGTTTCCTTCAAATCTTCAATGTGGTTGCTTTGTTTGGTCTTGATGACCATATCATCAATGTAGGCTTCCACATTCCTTCCGAGTTGGTCCCCAAATACCTGTTCACCATACGATAAGTGGCCCCGCGTTTTTAAGCCCGAAGGGCATCATGTTGTAGCGATAGATCGCCCCTGCTCGGAAGCCGTTAGTTCTGGTCGGCCAACCACATGCGTATCGGTGATAGCCCGAATAGGCGTCGACGAAGCTAAGGATTTTGTGGCCCGCAATTGCGTCCACCGGTTGATCTATCCTTGGCGGGTACCGGTCTTTGGGGCACGCCTTGTTCAAGTCGGTGAAATCAACACACATCCGCCACTTCCCATGGTCTTCTTGACCATCACCACGTTGCTATCCGGTCGGGTAGAAGACCTCCTTGATTATTCTCGCTTTGAGCAGTTTATCGACCTCCTTTTTTATCGCCGCTTGTTTTTCAGGAGAGAAAACTCGCGGTCGTTGCTGGACGGGTGTTATACTTGGGTCGACGTTTAGTTTGTGGACTGCGACCTCCTCACTGATTCCTTCCATGTCTTCGGCAGTCCATGCAAATACGTCCGTGTTCTCTCGGAGGAAAGCAATGATGGCTTCCCTTTCCTGCTCGTCGATCTCCAGTCCGACCTTTATCTTCTGTTCTGGGAAGTCGAAGTTAATGACCACTTCGTCAAAACCTTCGTGGGGTTGAATGGTTGGTTGATCCCTGCTATCCAGACTTTCGATGGTGATAATCTTTTCAGGCGCCCTCCCTTTCTCTCGGACAGCGACCAGGTTCGAGTCGGCATGCTCGCTGGGCGTGTCGAGCATGTCGTCGCCTGTGCTTTCGTCCGGGTGCAGGTCGGCTCCTCTGTTCTCCTTGACAGCGACCAGGTGCGAGTCGGCAAGCTCGGCATCCCTGACGGGGTGGCCGTGCGTGTCGTCGCCTGTGCTTTTGTCAAGTTGCGAGTTGGGGGAGCCAACTCGCGCTAATTGCTATGCTTGATCAACTGGTCCAGATTCCTTTCCTCCCTCGACCTCTTCAGAAATTGTGACCGACCTGGCCCTTTTACCGAGGTGTCCTTCCTTTGCGTCCTCGGTGTCAGCCACCACGATCGTCATTTTTCCTTTTCCTTTCCTCTGGGCTTCCTCGGCCCTCTTCTCATCGAGCAGGTAGTTCAAGGTGCTTCTCGGATCGTTCCTTACTTCTCCAACCCCTCTGTCAGTGGGGAACTTGACTCTCTGATGTGCCGGGGAGATTACCATATCAAACTTCGTTTGGGCGGGGAGGCCCAGGATAGCATTATAAGGAGAGGGGATGTCGAGGACCAGGAAGGTAACTGTCTCTGTGCGGGTGTTGTCCGCTGCGCCGAGGATGACCTTTAGGTCGACTGTACCCTTCACGGCGACCTTGTGTCCTGTAAAGCCCTCGAGTTTGACATTGCTTGGAGTTAGGTGCGAGCTCCCTAATCCGAGCGCTTGAAAGCATTTGTAGTACAGGATGTCCTTCCCCGCTCCGGTGTCAATCAATACCCTCTTTACTCTTCCTCGCCCTATCTTCGCTTCCACGGTCAGAGGCTGCCCTTTCGCTGTTGGGTTGGCCGCCAGCTCGCTGGCATGAAAGGTGATTCCACTCTCCCCCCAAACGCGAGGTGGGCTGACGACGTGGTTCAGACTATTGATAGCGTTCTTCAATTTGGTAATACTTGACCACTCCTCTGTGATCATGTTAATCAGGATCTCATCCTCCTCGGTATTGTTTCTTGGGGCCTCCCTCGGCCTCCTCCTGTTGTTTCCGTCTCTCTGCTCGTACCTCCTGAGCTCCCCTCTGTCTATCAGCCTCTGAATATCCTTCTTGAGCTGGATGCAGTCCTCCGTTGTGTGGCCGATGTCTTTGTGATAGGCACACCGCTTGTTTGGGTCGCGGGGAATGGGGAGTCTCTCGGGGGGGGTCGGCGAATCTGTTCTCTGTAGGAGCACATTCATGATTTGCTCCGCTTGCATTCAAGGGGTATAAGACTCCTCTTCGGTATCTACTCCTGCCTCTGCTCTTATCGTGGTCGCCATTTCGTGCTTGTTCCCGACTTCTCCTCGGACTTCGACTTGAGGCTCCGAGGGTTTCGGGTGTCCTTTTCTTGTTCCTCGAGGGTCTTTTCCACGTTCCCTATCCTTTGAGCCGCCGTATACATTTCCGCACTTGTTGACCGGGGTCGCATCCCGATCTCGATAAGAGCCTTGCCGACCTGAGCCCGGCCTGGAAGAAAGCCATCACCGTTTTGTCTGGGACACTCTGGAGCTGTTCGGCGACCTTCTTGAATCTTTCTAGGTAGCTTTCTAGGGATTCGCCGACTCGTTGTTTGATTCCGCACAGGTCGCTCTCGCTTTTGGGGAGCTCGCCGCGGATGAATATTTTCCCGAAAGACCCTTTTCGGGTCGTGCCGGTCCACGATCGAGTCTTCTTCGAGTTCCTCAAACCACTTGAGGACCACCTCCCGAACGTACTCACGAACACTATACACCACAAGTCCGGCTCTCGAGTGCATACTCCCATCTTCGCTTCGAAGCTCGAGACGTGGCTACGAGCATTCGAATTACCCTCATAATTCTTCAGGGAGGGTAGCTTGAGGCGGGGGTCTGGGGGGGTGTCCCTGATCCTTTTGCAAAAAGCAGTGGTCACATTCTTCGACAGCTTATCAAATTTACCCCTTTCAAGGGCCTCCAGTCGCTCCTTTACTTTGCGCAACACTCCCTCCTCTGCATCCTCGGTTCTTTCTTTCCTTTTGGATCGGCGGTCGCGGTGCGACCTGTGGTAGCGGTGGGACGATGCGCTACTACTGGAGGTGTCACTGCGAGGCCTCATGTTTCGACTGCGTCCACGAGGTGACTCCCGTCTTCTTGATCGAACCTCGCTGGCCTCAGCGCGGTGCGACCTGCATGACTTGGCCGGGCTGGGGTTTTTGACTCTTGGCCCCAGCCGAGTATGCACGCTCCCCTTCGGTTCCTCCACCGTCTTTCCCAGACGCTCTCTGATACTAGGCTTCTGTTTGTCCTCGACTCTCTCTCCGAGCCGGTGTTTCGCACTTAATCTCTGGGCGTCAACTCGGGACCCCTTGCTGTAATCATCCATTCTTGAACCTCCGGCTTCCCTCCTCGCAGCTCGGCCATCTTGGTGGCCTTCCTGCCGGGGTCGAATATTCAGGTCGATTTCACAGGTTGCATGTTCTGCGACCTTGCGAGATAGTTCGTACTCGCGCAATTCGAGCTCTCTTTGCTTTTCCAAGTAGGCCCTCTCACGGCGCACGTGCTCCAGCTCTGCTAAGTCCCTCTCGTGTGGCGTGAGAGGTTGCTTTTCCCCCAGAATCTGCAGGTCGTCCTCGTCGCAACCGTCTTCCTCAGCCGAGGTGGAGGGAGTAGCCGTCTTCCCACTTCGTTCAGGCCTGGCTGGCCTTTTCTCCTTTGAGGCTTGGAGCTTGCTCGTTAGCTTCTTCTTCATTGCCCGGGCTACCCTCTTAGCCCGGGTGTTTTCATGCAGGGGCAGCCCAGCTGAGGCTCCCATAGGCGAGGCTCCGCGGCTGCTCGCCGGGTTCGTTGGGAGCTGCGTGGGTGCCACCAGGTGGCCGGAGGGCTTGTTTTGATGCTTGTTTCAAGTCGTCATTTGCTGGTCACTTGTTCACACCGGGATCGTAAGGATTGAGGTCCGACGGAACCAACCGATCACGCCAAAAATGAGCCGTGACCACGTCGGTTCCACGTAGGTGTTGTCTTGTAGTCTATCGGATCTTGGCCGTGAGTTCTTTGGATCCTTTACGGTAATCGGTGAGTAGGGAATGGAACGGTGACCGAGACAGATGAAAAGCACCGTCGGGGAGCCGGGGTTTCCACTAAAACCCTCCGGCGTAAGAGTCGGTTACAAGGTGGTGGAATGGCCGGTGTTCACGGCAGTGCGTGGATGTGGTGATGATAATGAGCTAGAGTTTAGGAGTGCAAGAGTGTGTGCAGGTGAATAATGTTCATCCCCTTGAAGTGAGTCCATACCTTGGTATTTATAGGCTGGCGGAGGGTGGTATCTCTTCATGGGGAGGAGACCGTGTGGAGACAATCCCGTGGCAATCTTTGTCCCTTAGTGCTGCGGGCGGCGGCGAGTTCAGAGATCGTGGCCGTTTCCGTCTTGTGGTCCTTGTACTTTCTGTCGAAGGTGGGAAGGTGGAGCGGGCTTCCGTATCGGAACCGTACCTTCCCTATGTCCGAAGGGCGAGCCACGTGTGCAAGCGGGACCGGCGGGGTTGAGCCGAGGTCGACTTCGGGGTATGGTCGATTAGCGGCGGATGTCGACCTGGTCTTGGGCAGGTCGCCTGAGGAATTTGCCAGGTCGTCGTAAGGGTAGGGCATGCTGGGATCCGACGGCCCCGGTCTGGCGTGGCTTCTAGGTCGGCGTTTCTTCGTGGCGGGGTTCTACCTCGGTGTGGGCTCCAGTTGGTGACCTGGCCGCTGAGGTGATGGCCACGTGTCACGAGGGAAGGGTGAGGCCGTTCAATCTTGTTTTTAGTAATGGCTTGCTATTGACAATGCTTAAATGGAGGTCACTTGTTTTGCAGATAAGAACTATTATAAACAGTTAAGCAATATAAAGATGTTTTATAGTAATTAGATAGATAAAGACACAAGCAAATTTTGAGGTACTTCAAAGTAACTCTCTTACATCACCCCACACAACCCTCTTAGCTGGTGAGACTATAATTCCTTATATTTGATTCTAAATACGAGGATTATTGAAATAAAAACCTCAAATTTTCCTCTTCTTAGTTAGCTCTCCAACTAGAATGCTTTCTACAGATTTGGTTGAGGCACAAGGTTAAATGTTCGTGCTTCCTTAAATGACTCTTGGCAGGCTGATGAAAGCTCTGGTGTAAATGGAGGATAACTATTTCAAAACAGTTATCCTAGATGATTAATAATAATCTAAGAGTTATGCAAAGAAGAATAAATGTCAAGTAGTAATATAAAGATGCTCTAAAACAAGTTATGAGCTTGTTTTAGTAATGACTTGCTATTGACAATGCTTAAAGAAAGGTTAGTTGTACAAATAAAAACATTTATCCTAATCAAGCGATATAAAAATGTTTTAAGGTAGTTTATAGTAACTTTCTCCTACATCCATCACTCATAGCCCTCTTACCTGGTGAGACAATAATCTTTTGTATATAATTTTAAATACAAGGATTATCGAGAGGAAAATCCCAAATTTTTCTCTTCATAGTTGGCTCTCTAATTAATTAGAATGCTTTCTACAGATTTGGTTGAGGCACAAGGTTGAATGTTGGTGCTTCCTTCAATGACTCTTTGCAGAAGCTCTAGTGTGAAGTTCGATCACTGTTCTTGCTGGATGGAGGATAATTATTTCAAAACAATTATCTAGTTGGAGCTTCGATTGAGTTTTAAGCTTTTGTATTGAGTCTCATTGGTGTAAAACTTTAATTTTGTAATGAAGTCTCTTGACGTAAATGGATAATCTTTATTCTTTCCTTAGCTCTTTTGTATTGAGATAGTGTATTTGATAATCTTTCGTGAATGAATTGTGTGTTTGTAGCTCGTGTTGTAGATCTGTTGTATGTATTGTCATGTGTGTTTTCTTTATTGTGAATTTATCTATTTATAGATATTGCTAACTGATGGTAGACACTAGCCGTTTAGACAAAACGACTAATTTCATTCACTTGTAGTGCAACTTGCTATCAAACTTGTTGTTTGCCATCTCCTTATCTCTTGAGTAAGGCACTATTGTAATTTGGAAACATCACCTAATATTCAATAGATTGCGGAGAGTTGGTTCTCTTATTATAAAAGATTTCCATAATAATTATTCTTCTTGGTGAAAGTCACACATATTGTTGATTGTAGTTCTTAACTTAGGATAACTATTTCTAACATATGAAACAGTTAACCTCTAAATCAGTAATTTAATCATTTCAAACTGATTTGAAATGATTACAATGTCTTGGACTAGAAACATAATATAGATGGCTTGAACACTTGTTTGATCTTTTGATGTGTTTGAATAAATCGTAACAACTAACCTCTTGAGGTGGATAGCTATTTTTGTTTGCAGAATTAGTTTTTTAATTACTAAAGATTAAAAACTCTTGAACATATAGAATCTTAATAATTTAGGAATAATTCTAACTTAAATAGCATCATGAAAACTTAAAAGGTTTTGAAAATTTCTCCATTTTTTATGATGCAGATCATGGCAAAGTTTTTTGATATATTAAAAAAAATCTTTATTATATAATAGGCTTTTTTTTTTAAAAAAAAATAATAAAATAAAAAAAGGAACATTGAGGGGTCCCTTACACATCTGTAATTAATCTCTAGCCAAGTAGAATAAATAATTAAAAGAATTCGTCAAAGCAATTAACTCAATCAAACAGTTGAGTTGTTTTAAGACAAACAGTTATCTTGTTAACTGAACTTTAATTATAATACTAATAAAAAAAAAAAAATTTTTTGAAAGAGGATTAATAGTATTCACCACTTATCCCTAGTGACTTGAACTCATAATCTATCAATTATAAGTAAAGCGTCTTATCAACTAAGTTGCACTTACTTGTCATACTAATAAATTATTAGTATTATGTATGTAATCAATAATCACCAACCTGAAAAGAAACCAATGAGCAATGATGGAGATGAATAAGAAGACTATGCACCGGAACTTAATCGGTATTGTTGTAAGACGTCATACACCAGGAAGAAGAGAGTGAGCGGCGCAAATATTGATGCCGAGAACGAGAGAGAGAGAGAGAGAGAACACTGGATTTGGGGCTGAATATTATACTTTGCTCTTAACTTTAGGTAAAATTTATATTTGGGTCATTCAATTATTTACAAAGTTATAATTTGGTTACTATAATTTTAAAAATATTATTCTTGTTACTGTACTGTCGTTTTCTTACAAACGAGCTCATTTTTTGAACAGACGTTAGTTCGATCCTTAAATTTACATGAAATACTCATTTTACCATTGTCTTCATCTTTTTCCCTATCCCAAATTGAAGAGAGATAAAAAAAAATCTCTCTTACACACACAACCATGCCTCTCCCTGACTGCCGCATACTCTCCCCTTCTCTCTCAAATCCCAGCCACGTTCGACCAAAGACGCACAATCCTCGCCCAGTTTGCCACCCTCTCCCACTCCGATCACCTTCCTCATCATCGACAACCCAGTGCCGTCTTAACCCATCTAGCCACCTCCTGTCCATAGCAGCGCCAACCCCTGCCATCCTTCCCTTTCTGAACTTCTCTCTTTCATTCAACGTCCATACACCCACCATAGTCACACCCAACTCCGACTAAAGCGCTCGCAGTCAAACAACGAACATCCATCTTACAGCGCTCTCCAATCACCCTCTCCCCATCCCAGATCTAGCCGTAGCAATACCAGTCGCCAGCAACACCATCTCCGATCGCCGACGTCTCCATCTCTGATCTTCTTCCTTGAGTCCGGCATAGACAGTCTCCCCACGCGATTTCATCAATTCCAAGGTTGCCCTCATGGTATTTATCTTCTCCAGCTTAGGGTTCTATCCCTCACACAAATTTTGCCCTCGAGGTATTAATATTCCAGATCTGCCATGTGAAAAAAAAAATTCAAATCTTGATCAAATCAAAAACCAATCCTGCAATTTTAAATTTTGTGAAGCAATTTCAAATCTGTGTTTGCCGGCAATGATGATGTTTGTCGGCAATGAGGGTTAGGGTTTATTTTTCTTAGAGCCCGTTTGGTACAGCGTTTACAAAACGCAGTGTTTTAAAAACGCAGCGTTTTAAAAAACGCAGTGTTTTAAAAACGGAGGTCTTTCCTTATAAATACGTTTGGGATATCACTTCAATACGCAGCTTTTTTTTCCTAGGAGCGTTTTAAAACCTGCGTTTTGGGAAAAAGCTGGGAATTCCAGCGTTTTAAAACGCATCTGCGTTTTGAAAACGCTGCGTTTTCTGCCGCAGTATTGAAACACATTTTTTGCAAATAAGCTGCGTTTTATCCCTGCGTTTTGGCCAAAACGCTCGACCAAACGGGCTCTTAATTGGCAAAGATGAAGATGGAGACGAGGTAAATTTGGTATTTTATATTTTTTTAACGGTTTAACTAACGTTCGTCTAAAAAATGGGCTAGTTTGCAAGAAAATGATAATATAGTGGCAAAAATAACATTTTGAAGTTGAAGTGGTCGGATTGCAACTTTGTGGATAACTGGGTGGCCCAAATATGAGTGTTGCCATAACTTTAATATCAACACATATATATAGTACCTCAACTAGGTTAATCCATACCTACCAAGATTGACTAAGCTAATAAGATCCTCTAAAGGATTGACTAACTAATACTAATCATTTTATAATAAGGATTGACATCTTTATTCAACTATAATAATACTAATAAATATTTAACTAGGCCTGAACAAATTAATTAACTTATTGGACTTATTTAGGGCCCAACATTGCCTCTCTTAAACCAAGGTCTTCAAACTTGATGATGTCCAACATATTCTTCAACTTCAAAAATGGTTTGGTCTTCAATGGCTTCGTAAAAATATCTGCAACTTGATCTTTAGTCTAACAATACTCAACAACAATCTCTTTCTCTCGAACCAAATCACGAATGAAGTGCAACTTGATGTTGATATGCTTCTTTCGACCATGAAACACTGGATTCTTCGACAATGCAATTACTAACTTGCTATCACACAAAATCTTCGTTGGACAATCTTGCTTGAATTGTAGAACATTTAGCAATCTACGCAACCACACTGCTTGCGTAGCACTACTCGCCGCTGCCATGAATTCTTCTTCAGCTGTAGAACAGCAACAACCTGTTGTTTCTTTGAAGACCACGAAAACACGCCCGAACTAAGATGAAATGCATAACCCAAAGTACTTTATCGATTTCAATATCACCAGCCCAATCAATGTTTGTATAACCAACAAGCTACACATCATTGTGAGTAAAAAATTTCATCTTTTGAAAACATGTTTTAAGCTATTTATTTCTTGATTTATTGCTCTCTATCTCTACTTTCCTTCCATTGTGATTTCTTACCCTTATTAAATATCCTTAATTAAATCTCAAACTGTGTCTTTTAATTATTTAGTTTGTCATTTTGACATTTTCTCACACTAAAAAATATATTACTTGAATGTCAACCCCATATATAGTGAACAAATATCCTTAATTAAATCTCAAATTCATTGTATACAATTAGTCTATTTTGTATAGTAAAAGTTCATTGTATACAATTAGTCTTACTTTCCTTTACTTCATATAGTATTTTTGGAAAATATCTTTAATGTAAATTGGTAGGCGTAATCAATAGGCTTAGATTGATTGATTGGCTCAATCATTAAAATTTTGTATATCCTAATGTATATAATGGAAGAAATTAGTGTTTTCTATTCATTTCTTTCAAGTCTGTGTCCATTTTTCTTCTGTTGTGCATCTTCTTCCTTTCATGTTTTTAAATCGAAAATAAATTTCATGCATCCCGATGCAACAAAACAGTACATTTTAATATAATTTTGTGCATCGTGATGCACACTTTTGATACATCGCAAATGTAATGTCAATTAAAAGTTGTTGATCGAAAATAAAAGTTGTGCATCGCGATGTATAAAAACATTACTTTTAAGTACAATTTTGTGCATCGCGATGCACACTTTGATGCATCGCAAGTGTAATGTTGTGAATTAGTACTGTTTATGAATCGCAAATGTAATGTTGTTCATCGCGATGCACAAAAATAGTACTGTTTGTGCATCGCGATGCAACAATTTCTGTAGGCTTTAAGGCCCCTCCATCTTTTATTAAGAAAGCTCTGAATAATCATATTAGAAAGTTTTTCCATGCAAAGAACTCAAAAGTGAGGAGAGAGGGGGTCCCCTACCAGTACTACCATTCCAAAGAATGAACATTTTGGCCCTTATGACAGAGCTCATGAGAATTTTGATAGAAGACAAAGGTAAGTTTAAATCAACCAAACTTTCTTTCAAAAATTTCTGATCAATTTTCTCATAGGCCTTTTCCAGTTCTACTTTGACAATCATACCTCCTCTCTTATCATTACTCTGCTTCAGACTAGTAAGAACTTCCTAGCTAACTATGACATTGTCAATAGTCCTCCTTCCCAGTGGAAAGTGCTTTGAAAAGGTCCTGTCATTTTATGCAAATTAAGGTCTCAATCTGTTGAGAAGAGTCTTCGAAAGAATTTTCTAACTAAGATTGTTAGACGAAATTTAGTCACAAATCTTGTATTCTCTACTAATAGCCACGCCCACTTTAAACTGCTAAGAAAATTTCATGCATCGCGATGCACAGATATAGTATTTTTTTTAGTATAATTTTATGCATCGCGATGCACTCCTATTGTGCATTTCAAGTGTAATGTTGTGCATCGCGATGTGTTGCGATGCGTAACATGTTGTTCCGTGTTTTGTAAAGGCATAAATGACATTTCGCAATAAAAGTGTCATTTTTCGGTTTGAAATAATTATAGTAGACTAAAGTGGTTGAAAATTGTGTAAAATGGGGCGGCCTGAATTTCGCCCCAATTTTTATCTAATAAATTTCCAACCCAGTCAATATATTTTTCAAATTTTCCCAGATCCACAATATACCCATACAATTTCCAATCGACCCAATCCGAAAATTTGTAAATTGGATCTGAAACACCCTTCATTCTACATATTGGTTGATAGATTAAATATAAATTAAGGAAAAACAAAATCATCAAATGTGTAATTCTTGGAACATATTACTCCCTTTATTTCTAAAAAAGAATCCATCATCTTTATTTAGGTCGTATCAGAAAAAACGTACATTTTCTAATATTTTCTTTTTGAACTATTTCTATTATCATTTCACCTTTTATTTCATTTCTACTTTAATTAATGGGTACTACTCAATTATAAACATCCAATAAAAAATATTTAATATTTTAATATTTATAATAAAATTATTAAACTACTAACTTGTGCACAGAATAAATATCACTCTTTTTTTAGGATATGATGTTCCTAGTAGATAAAACACATGAATTAAGAAACATAATTAATGATGTGCTGTAAAATATATTCTGACAATAATACCCATGAACATTAATTGAATTCAACTACTTTAAATAATTGAGTTTATTTGACATGTGTTATATTAAATGAAGCTTTAAGGGTATATTAGGAAGAATGATAGAAAATAGGTAGATCAAAAGTCTTTAGGAACATTAGTTGAGACATCCCAAAATAAAAAATATGAACATTTATCTGAAACGGAGGGAGTATTAGTAGTTGATTGAATACGCAATTAGTGATTCTCTCTCCGTTCATAAAAGAGTGTTCTATACATAAAATGATTAACTCTGTTATAAATATTAAAATAATGTAGTTTTCAAGAATACCTATGAATGAGTAGGATCCATCAATTAAATCAAAATTAAGATAAAATATTAAAGATAACTTTTAAAAAAATAATTAGAAAGTGATATTTCTTCTTAGAATAATATAAAAACTAAATTTTTTTTTTTAAGGAACGGACAGAAAATAAAAATAGAGCTAAGCTAAGTCATGTCATGGGAGGCGCTAAATGCAGCCCCTGTATACGCTATATGTTGCTCCCCCCTCCTCCGGCAAAATTACTAATTTGTCCTCGTCTGTTATAATGTATATTTTTGCCAAAAAAAAATAGACATGCACCTGGATATGTCAGGCGCATGTCCCCCTTGTTTTTTATTTTTCATTTGTTGCATTTTTACACCCTAAATTTGTAAAATTTTGAAGAAAAAAAAATGCACTACACCCCCTTGAATTTGTTAATTTTTTAAAATGATTTAATTTATTAGAAATTTGCACTGTACTGAAATAAAAAATTTAACGAAATTAACAAATTTAGGGGGTAAAGTGCAATTTTTTTTAAATTACAAATTCAAAGGCTAAAAATGCAAAAATTGAAAAATAAAAATTAGGGGTATATGCGCATGGACCTGACACATGTCCAAGAGGACATGCGAACGGCCCAAACGCATGTCCATCTGATTTTCATTTTTTTGTAAAAATGTATATTATAACACAATAATAAAGTAAAAAAAATATATTTAACACAAAATATGTCAAAAATATACACAATAAAAGCAAATAACTGAGCAAAAAAAATTAAATTTAACACAAAATATGTCGAAAACATACACATTCAAAGCAAATGAAAGTGAGAGTTTTAAGTTGAAAATTTTCTATATATAAAAGATGAGGGCAAGTTAGTAATTTTGTCAGGAGCTGCATTTAGCGTATAGGGGGCTACGATTAGCGTTTATGTTATACTCCATCCGTTCCACCTAAAGAGTCCACATTTGAAAATTTTAATTATTAAAGGATATATTAGTGTCGTTGAATTTGATTATAAATAAAAAATACTTAAGCACAACCAAAATGATTACAACACAAGTAGAGGATAAAAATAAAAGATTATGAAAATTATAAGCATAATTTTTTAAAGTGAATTTAAAATATCCCAAAATAATATAGTGGACTCTTTTCCTGAAACTGATGGAATATAATTCTTAAACGCACTGTACGGGTCCACTCAATTCAGTTGGTTGGTTGGTGATTGTTTCCAAGATTTTCTACTCTGCATCGGCAACACCCAAACATGGAAACGCTATCAACTTCTCGTGTAAGCCAATCAATACAATTTTTTTTTTTTTTTTGTAAATTTTATGGTAACGTATGAAGCGATCGAACCTGATATTTTATATTTTGTGAAACATCAACTCTACTACTGAGTCATTTTTAAGGACGTAAGCCATTCAATACACACTAAATATTTGTACACAAAATGACAGTAAAATTTAATGAGTATGTTTCCTGTAACACCGTTTTACAGATTCTAATTAGTAAGACTGAGTCTCACACTCTCACAACTCAGTCTACCAACACACAATGGGTCAAATCAGGAAAACATGTCTTAAAAAAAATGCCCGTAAGACGATTATTTCTACGTTTTTACAAAATTTAATTTGTTATTTTGCTTGTTTTATTTTTTAAATAATAATAAAATTTAAAACAAATGAGGTAACACGTCATATGTTACATCATTGTCCAAAAGAGACCGATAGTAATTTAACAAGCTTTTAACCGTGCTTAAAGTTTCTGGTTTGACCCATAAATCGATATCAACTGAATCTCAACGGAGTTTGCACGCTTGAACCTATACTTATTTCCCAAAATTGAGGATTACAGTATTGTCCTTAAGTACGAGGTTACTGCGAATGTCGCTATATGAAAGTTAATTGTTGATACAATTCCATCCGTATATTGGTTGTTTTAAGGTTAGAAACAATTAAGCAACGTAGTTAGGCCAGTACAAAGACAAAACCGATGACTCCATTTGAACATTATGTGAATGCAATACTGTCACATACGTATCCCATGTTTGCCGTTACGTTTGTGTTAGTGCACTCCATTCTTTTCACATTGCATACTCTTTTAACACAAATTATTGGGTGATTTTGTTTTTAACTATTTAATTATTATTATTACTCCCTTCGTCCCTAAATTATCGTTCTGTTTTGTTTTTTTTTTTTTGGTTAAAGAAAATGTTTTTCAAATGCAAATTTATCATATATCTTATTATTTTTTTTTTCAAAATCATAAAACACGTCATCTGTATTACTTTCAAAGCGTATACACCTTAGGAGGTGGGGGGCATAGGACCACACTCAATTTTTTTTTTTTTTTATCTTATAAAATGGTGGTGTTTTGGATAGAGACCCACTTTTTTTTTTTTTCCCTCTTTCTAGGCCACGTACAAGAGCAACAATGAGGTAGAGACGAGTGATAATTTATGATTTCGTAGCTTTTTATGTAATGACCCACTGAATTTTTTTTTCTAAATCCGTCGCTGTTTTCAAAGTACTATGATTTACGTGTTTTATAATTTTAAATAAAATAAAAAAATATACGTCAAGTTTGCGTTTGAAAAATGTCTCGTTTAACCCAAAAAGTCAAACAAAATAATAATTTAAAGACGGAAGAAGTATTATTATTAGTACTAGTAACTAACCCGTGCGATGCACGGGATGGATGGAGTGAAAAACATATTATTATTTTTTATATCAAATCAACGTGTCAAAACCCGAACCAAACCAATTTTATGTATATTTACCTAACAGTAAATCGAAAAAGAAACTAATTCATTGGAATAAAAAATCCAAAAATGAATAGTGATGTAACATAAATATTATGAGTTCAATATAAAAAATTGAAACAATATTTAAAAACATAAATATAAAAACTTAATGAATCTAATACAAATTTTGGAATACTTCTTTAAATACAACATTGGTCGTCGAACTTTTACAGTTACTACTACTATCACAATTGTTGAGCTACTTCCACAGGTTGATAATGAAATTCGATAGGAATTATTGTTTCCAACATTTCGTATTGACGTATAAGCTGTAAAAATAAAATATTAATGATAACATACACAAATACAAAAATAAACCACACTATGTATCAAAAGAATGTAAATGTTACCATTTGTAATATTCAAAAGAGGAGGAATGCAGGTCGGATATAAAAGATTTTTAACAGAACTTCCAACACTATATTGTTGCAACGAAACATTTTCTGCAATATAAAATTTGAATTATACGTGAAAATGCACGAACTATATTTATAAATATCGAAATTCTATAAAAACAACAACCGTAAAAAAATATATAACATTTAAATTTCATATGTTTAGTTTTTCCAGATCTAATCTTCGGGATAAGGTCGAACTCTAGAAACAAGACATCTCACGATAAGATCTTCTCTAATGTAATCATCTATCTAGTAAAAAATGTTAGACGCGTAGGAAAGATAGATTTTTCTAAAAAAAAAAATCTTGTTTAATGCAAATCTCTTATGCTGAGGTGGAGATAAGGTGACCTGTTTGTTAAAACTAAAAATTAAGCTCTAAAAACTGATATTTAAAAAAGTAGAGCTGAAAATATGAAGACATCTTCTTTTAGCTTAATATTTTGGCTATTTTGAAGAAATACTTAATTTATTAAGTAATATAATATTGCATTATCAAACAATCTTATTTTTGATATCGCTTAAAATTTTCCTAATTAAGCTCTTAATTGGGTTATCAAACAGGTCTATAGAGGATGTCTTTTTATCGACGTCATTTACTATCAATTTTTATTTTTATTTTTTACCGTCAATTAATTAGAGTAGGAGTAATTTTATTTTTTATAATTAATTATAAAACAATGTCACATCTGAAATAATGTTCTAAAAAAAATCTTATATTGGAGCATATTTAAAAAGAGAACACTTTATCTTTTAATTTTTTTATCACATATAAAAGAGATTTTTTTGTTTAAGATTGTCATATAAAAAAAATTAAATAATAGCATTGAATATGCTCTAAGGATTGAACTTGAGGCCGTTTTGACTTTTTAATTGTGATTATTTATTCAGTTCGTACGGTAGTTTTGAGAAAACTATTGATCAATAAGACTAATTTATGAGTCTGTTTTTCTTGTGTAACTAGTTAATACCTGTCGATAAGACGAAAAAATTTTTAAAATAATGCATTTCATATTTTAGTATAATTACATAAATTTATATATACCTAAAATTGTGAAGAAAAAAATTTAGATTAGCGCGTATTTGTTTCAATCGAGATATAACTAATCTATTGTACATATTATTTATTTACAGAAATACATATAGTATATTTTATGCAAATACATATAACATATTTAAATTACTACTTTTTTTTTTATAGAAATCTATTCCGATCACTTTAAATATAATGACCTTAACTAACCAAAAGAGTAATTACAAAAAATATAAATACAAAAATGATTTTACAGTAATTAGAAAAAAGAGTTATAAATAAATAAAAAAATCTAAAGATTTAGGATATTGTTAAATTTAAAACAGTAATTAAAAAAATTACTGGTTAAAGTTAATTAGAAAAGTTACACAGGTAAACATGACCGTTGTAATTAAAAAAAAAAGTTACAAATAAAAAAGGTTTTACAGACCAAAGATAGGGTTAAAGTCAAAATAGTAATTAAAAAAATTACAAATAAAATTTTATTTTTACAATTTAGGATAAAAGTTAATTAGAAAAGTTACACGTAAATATATATATATATATATATATATATTTTACATATTAAGGATAAAATTAAAGATAATTTGAAAAGTTATATAGGTAAATTTAGCTGTTAGGGGGGAAATTTTATTTTCTACGTAATGCAGCCACGTGGACAGTGGAACGGAATATCGTCTTTTGTTTCGTTATTATTAATAAGTATAATATATAATTTGGTCCTTAAACTTTATATATTTTTCTGATTCAGTTTTAAAACTTTGACATTTTCAATTGTGGTCCCTGAACTGCACTTTAAGCCTTTCAGTTAGTCCCTCAAGTGACGATTGTCACTAAACCCGTTAATTAATGTCTGAAATACCTAAAATACTCTTACTACATGTTGAATGTGATTCCACGGTGGACAAAACTTGATTACTTGGTTTTTTTTTTTTCTAACTATGTTAAGGCCTCCTCTCTCTCTCTCTCTCTTTCTTTGTCTCTCTTCTAGTTTCTCCTTCTCTCTCTCCCTCTTCTTCTGGTTCTTGGTAATCACACCTAGAGAACCGGCAGGCTCTAAAGAGTAAACAACCTGTAACTTCCTCATGAGTTCAAGGTACTTGACAAAAACCCTAGAAACAACAGCTTGGTAATCTTCTTCATTGATGATCCCAATCCTTGTAAGGCAATATAACCAAGCAACGAAGTTGGTCTCGTGACCAGCATCATAATCTATGCAACTCGAATTGCCAAAACTATTAGTGAAGTAAGGAACAATCTCAACGGTATCAGAATGGAGATCGGGTGGAAGGAACTGAAGCATGAAGGAATTGGAATTTTCGGTCATGTGAGTGTGACAAGATCGGTAAGAGAGATTAGGGTTTGAAGAATTGGGGGAATTTCATTGACGAATTGGATTAGGGTTTGAAGAAGTGATATGATTGTAGTGAGGGTTAAAGATTGGTGACAAGGATTGGAGAGTTTGTGGGATCGAATGGATTTAGAGATCAGAGAGACGAAGAAGCCAAGGAAGTTTTTCGAGGTGTTGGAGTCTCGAAATCTAATGATGTCATCTTGGGAATGGATGATTTCGGTTGGGGTTTGGAACTGGTAAGGTGGGGAGACGGTGGGGACTTTTTAGGATTGAGGGACTGGGGTTAGAATGATGGCTTATTGATGGTTGGTGTGAGGAGGGATCGGATGTTGATCGCCAGAGCGCGGATGAGGCAGTAGACTGGTGGAGGTGATGTGTCGAACCATGTTAGGGGTGGTGGATATACAGTGGGACCGTCACAGTTTATGTAGGTTGTGGTGTTGTTTCCGTGGAAGTGGTGGTGGTGATGATCACCGGCGGTCGAAGGTTCTTGGTTATCGAGTATCTACTGCTGTGGTTCCATTGGTGCAGAAGAAAAGGGAGAGAAAGAGATGGAAAAACCAAAAGAGTGAGAGAGAAAGAGAGAGAGGGTGGGGGGCTTAACTTAGTTTGCAAATAAAAAAAAATCCAAGTAAGCAAGTTTTGTCCACCGTAGAATCACACTCAGTATGTTGTAAGGGTATTTCTGTCATTTCAGATATTAATTAACGGGTTTAGTGACGGCTATCACTTGAGGACTAACTGGAAGGCTTAAAGTGCGGTTAAGGGACTACAATAGGAAATGTCAAAATTCTAGAACCAAATAAGGAAAATGTGTAAAGTTCAAGGACCAAATTATATATTAAACCTTATTAATAGATTTGATAACTTAGCTTGTGATTTTGATTTTTTTTTTTTTTCACTTCCACCAACTTTTTCTTAAATATTACTCCCTCCATTCCACCCAAAGAGTCCACTTTTGAAACGTTTAATAATTAAGAAATATATTAATGACATTAGTTTTAGTTATAATTATAAAAATGCTTAAAACACAATTAAGATACTTATAATATAAGTGAAAGATAAAGATGAAAGGTTATGAAAATTGTAAAAATAATTTTTAAAAATAAACTATTTAAATGAAAATCTCAAAATAATATATTAAATTTTTTGCGTGGAAGGAAGATAGTACAAATTAGAAATGTTACTTTAATCCTTAAACCATAAAACGAAAACACGCCGACGTCAGTTCTGTTCACATCTTGTTTTTTCCTCTCCGTCTTATCCTCCTTGTGCACGCCACGCTTTCCTCATTTACCTTAACAGATGGTTTTAACCTGAAAATGAAATTGTGTGACGTGACACTGACAAACGAGGAAGGAACAGTGATATTGTGAATTCGTGACACGTGCTGTGCGGTATTGAAAAGGGGAAATGACGTAAAATGATTTATTTTGTCACTGTATTTTGCACAATATTAAATTCTATAATTGTACGTATCATTTTTTAGCAAAATTGTGACTGTAATTTTAAAAAATGACCGTAATTTTAATTATCTCCACTAAAATTTTATAGATAGGTTAGAAGAACATTAACGGTTGCTGGTGTTTAAAATTAGGGAATGTGACTTAATGTTATTGACCGATGTCAATTTTTTAATAAAATTTTGTGTGTAAACTTTACTTTAAATAATATTGATATGAATTAGTATTAGATAATATCATAATACGGAGTATTTTTTTTTTTTTTGGTTTTGCAAAAGGTTGTCGGACCTGGAAGTTTAAAACTAATTCTTCGAGCTGGGTCGGACCACAAATGCGGTATAAAGCTCTTCAAACAAGATTTTTATCTCAGCTACGTTCCCATAAGTCTCAGCCCTGAACCAGCTGATCTAAGTGTTTGTTGGTAATTATTGGATAATATTGACATATGAGGAAGGAGGATTCAGCTTAAGGCAAAATCTTAAAAAATATCGTCTTATGGGTATTTTTTGTAAAATGGAACTCCCTGATCCAACCTACCGTGTGTTAGTGGCTGAATTGTGAGAAAGTGGGGCTCCGTCCTACGAATTAGGATCCATAAGACAGTTTTACAGGAGACCTACTTTTCAACTTATTAGTAATATCGTGAGCTCGTGACATGTGCTGTGCGGAATTAAAAAGGGCAAATTACATGATCTAATTACCACTTTATATGAATTATTAACCATAACCCGTCCCTATATATCAACTCATAATCATATGCACTAAACCTTTAGCCCAATGACATTGACTAACACCTCGTCACATTGGTTAAGCTTAAGGCTAAATCCACAGCACTAAACCTTAAACGGTTAGACGTAAAAGTTTGAAATCATACAACATTGACTTGGGTGATCATGATATGGCCTAATTTGTGGCCTTTAATTTGTTACCCTTTTTATCTTATCTTAATGTTGAATGATATTTGTACCATTTGAATGATATTACAGAATACAACAACATGCAATTTGAAAAATATAGAAAGAATATATAAGTTGTAACTTTAAAACGTGTATAATATTGGAATAAGAATATAGAACAGTTTTTACCCTAAATTATTTCTTCTCTTTCAATTCTCAATTGCTTAATAATTAATATTTGCTCAATTCTTTGTTTGTTTTCTTCCGCTGTCGCAGTGATTAGCTGGTACCGATTGTGGGAGATCGTGATGCCTTGGACTAGGCCAGACTCGAGGTTGAGCCCATGATGCATGTTTTTGGGACAATGCTCCAAAATTCTGAATGTGGTAAGAGCGTACCTTATTCTAGAGCTTGAGGAAGTTTGAGGTAATGGTCAACTGCACCTAGAAGTGGGGAGTGTTCAAACAGACCTGATCTTCTCCATTTGCTCGGGGAGTGTATTCAAGTTAGGTCCGGCGTATATTCTCCATTTGCCCGGGGAGTGTATTCAAATTAGGTCCGGCGTATATTCCCGGGCTAAAATTGTTCGGGCTAGATCTATACTTATTTTAAGCTGGGAATTCCTGAATTGTGTCTTAACCATGGACTTTGAATGGATATTTCTCAAGTAGCTTTACTCAAATGGGTATTTTCAAGCTAGAGACTTCAAAGGGGCATTCCCAAAGTACTGTTGTTCGAGTTTGTTACACCGAATTTGCTTTGGAACTAGCAATAATATACTCCCTCTATTCCTATATTATCGTTCTATTTGACTTTTTTTTAGTATTTTAAATACAAACTTGATGTATATATTTTTTTAAATCATAAAATACGTAATTCGTAATATTATAAAAGTACAACGAATTACGTATTTTATAATTTTAGAAAAATTAAAAAAAATATGCATCAAATTTATATTTGAAAAATATTTGTTTAACAAAAAAAAGTCATGTCGATAATTTAGGATATGAAATTCAATTAGAAAAACAAATTTCAATGATAAAAAAAATATTCCCTCTGGTCCTAAATTATTGTCTTCATTTTCTTTTTTTTCCGTTCCTAAATAATTATCTTGTTTCAAACTTTCCTTTTTAAAATATCATTTCTACCATTGTACCCTTATTTTTTCTTTTTACTATGAGTATTAAAGGAAACAACACACTATACCAATATTAATAATCAAGTTAATTGATTTTTTTTTAATACGTCTGCCGGGTCAAACAAGACAATAATTTAGGGACAGGGAGTTTGTAATTTTGCACATAGAGAATAGTGAAGGGCATTTTGGTCACAATTGTCCAAACACTCGTAATCATCTAAAATTGTAGTCTAGTAATTCAGTAAAAGTTTCTCATTACGTGAAGAAAAAAATCTTATTCTAAAAAGGGATTCTCGTTACATAGAAATTTAGTAATTCAGTAAATCTGACTAGTAGTTGTCTCTAAGTCAATTGCATACGTATGAAGCCCCTGTATTGTAACATAGATAGTCCAATTACATTGTACATCAAAGGACTACATGGTTTTGTAATGGAATAAGAGCCCGTTTGGTATAGCGTTTTCAAAACGCAGTGTTTTGAAAATGCAGCGTTTCTAAAACGCAGATTATTTAAAACGCGCTTTTTTTCTTTATAAATGCGTTTGGGATATTATGTCAAAACACAGCTTTTTATTCCCTACTGCGTTTTAAAATTTACGTTTTGGGAAAAAGTTAAGAATTACAGCGTTTTAAAACCCAGCTGCGTTTTCTACCGCAGCATTGAAACGCTAAGTTAGGGAATAAGCTACATTTTAACCCTGCATTTTGGCCAAAACATTCGAACAAACGGGCTCTAAATAGGTCAAAAAACAATTAGCTCCCTAAAGTATTCACCCAATCTCATAGCGCTACCTAAAACAAAATATGTGTTTATGTCATACATAATGTTATTAATTATCTCAATTTGCCCCCTTATCCTAACAGACGTTGAAAACAAAATCTGAAGTACACGGTATGATGTGTATAAAAAAAGTACACGACACATTGAAAATAATTGAAAAGTCAGTTACCTATTTTTTTTTAAGCTTTATTCTCAATTTCATCACCGCACTATCAAAAAAGGTCCGATAAATTCACCTTATAATTTGTTTTCACAGATTAATGAATTTACTTTATAAAAAATATCACGTTAATTACTCCGTCTGATTTACTGTTAAAAAAACTTAATTTATTTTTAAAAACCCAAAATTACCCTTAATATTACCGTGTGCTAGTCACGTGTCCTCTTTCCCTTACCCTCAACTCAGACCAAACACCACCCCCACCCCCACCACCACCACCAAACCCATTACTCCATGAGATCTAAGTATTTTGGGAACTATAAATCCGTGAGTCAATTTTCTCAATTTAGGGGTTTCACTGAAGAATGACAGTGAAAGAAGACTCGAAAGGAATTTCGGACTAGACAAAAAATTCACTATTTTAATCCATAAGTTTTTTCACAATTAATTTGATCTTTTGCATCTTTGGCCAATATCTTTCTCTTTCTCAACAAACCACTGTACAAATACCTTAAATCAGTTCCATTTCATACTAAAAATGGAAAGAACTATCTAAATTGCCCCCTTTCAAACAACCCTTTGATACTTGGTGTCGGTGGAAGAATCAGATCACAAACACCCCATTTCCTATTAAACTTACCATAATTGTTGTCAATACGGCTGAGCAAAGAATTTTAGTGGAGGAGGAGATGTTGTGGTGGAGGTGGTGGTGGTGGAGATGGAATCAAGACGGGTGGTGGTGAGATCTAGTAGGTGTCAAGTGGTGGTGGTGGGTGGCGCCACTGGGGAAGGTTCTCTCTTTCTCTTCAGTCTCCGGCCGCTTCAGTTTTCCAGCGCTACCACCTCCCTTTTCCAGCTGCGTCTTCTTCTTCAACCAAACTGCCGGCATCAACCCTCCCTCACTCTGCCATTACCAGCTGCTCACAATAGCAGCGTACAAAAGCCCCAGTCAACCCTATTCCTTCGCACGTCACAACCTCCCCAGTTCTCCATTCAGTCCTCCATCTTCAGAAACCCAAACCCTAGCCACCGTTAGCCCTTCCAGCGTCAGACAACCACCCAGTGCAGCAACCCCACCATCTTTTTCCCACGCCGCCGCGGTCATCTCCCAACTGTCACAACCCAGCTGACAAGTTCTCTGTTCCGGAAAGCCAAGAAAGAGGAATTGCGATTTCAAATTAGGGTTTTGTATTTTGGGGGTTTGGGACCAGAGACATGGAAGGTCGACGAAGAAGATGACGATGACGACGATTTGTGTGGGGAAGTGGACTGAAAATAGGTTCGGATTGACTCCAAGTTGTGATCGAGTAAATCGAGCAGAGAGAGAGATTGAACAAACAAAGATGGAGTTAGAGAAATTGTGGTTACTGTTTGGGGTGAGAAATAAATTGAGAAAGGGTTGAGAATGAAAGATTTTGGGTTTTGTAAGGGGCATTTCAATCGTCCTTTCAAAGCATTCCGTTTAAAAAAATTAACGACGTTTATTTTATGTACCAAATTAATACTTTTTGTAAAGTATAGTTATTAATCTGTGAAAAAAAATTTATATGGTGAGCTTATCAAACATTTTTTAATAGTAAAGTGATGAAATTGAGAATTAAACCTTTTTTTTTCTACCCTTTTTGTATTTTATACTTTTTCGTAACCATCCCATATAATTTCTAAACCTAATGAAAATATCCAAGTGAGTAAATATTAACCAAGTCAATATTACCCGTTAAATTATAACGGTCATCCATTAAAATGACTGCATTGCAAATTTTTAAAAACTTCAATCTTGAATTGGAAATATTATTCTGTCAGTGGGCACATTGCAAAAAAGTTGTATACTTTAGTGATCAAAATGTTAGTTTAGCCTTCATATAATTTCCTTGGTTTATTTTCCAGATAAACTAGAAAGAATTTGATGACTTCTTTTTACAAGGAAAGCATATCTGCATATGCCATGTTTGGCAGTCTATATTGCAATGAAAATACAAATATAATGTTTGAAGAACAATGAAATAGATCTGCTTTCAGTGCATATTTTTTTCATTATCACCCAAACGACTTTCCCCTTGGTAAAAGTTTTGAGCAGGTAAAAATTCAACCAATGTACGTAACCCAAAAAAATCAAACGCCCAAAACCAAACACACCCCAAAATCAAACGCACCAGTAACGTGCCAAACTTAAAATGCATGTTTTATATGTTGCATACATTTTGATAGGCAGCAAAAAGTTGTTGGAGAAACAATTTATCTGGGTCTACTCAATTCAGTTTTTTTTCTCGTTTACTTGAAGTCGACTATATGAATACTCTTAAGTTATTCAATTTGGTCTAAAGCAAGGTTATTACATATACCACACCCATTAATATCTTATACTAATGAGATACTTCCTAACGAGTGCACTAATAGGTCTGCGTTGTATGTATCCCAACCATCTCAAGCATTCTCATAATTTTGTATCTGCTATTGAGACGAACTTTCACTGTCTCACAAATTTGTTCATTACAAATTCTATCTTTTTCTAGTTTTACCACATATTCAGCTTAACATTTGCATTTCAGCTAATCTTGTTAACATGTTCTTTCTTAATTACCCAACATTCATTTTCATAGAGTAGCGCGGGTCTAATGATTGTCCGATAAAACTTACCTTTTACTCTCTCCGTTCTACTCAAATAGTTCACGTTTGAAAAGTCTAATAATTAAGGTATATACAAATATCATTAAAATGTGTTCATAATTACAAAAATACTTAGCATAGTTAATATGTTTATGTCACATGTAGAGGGTAAATTTATAAAACTCTAAAAATTGTAAGCATAATTTTTTAAAGTAGACTTTTGTGTGAAACATTTCAAAATAAAATAGTGGACTATTTACCTGGAACAGAGGGAGTAACTTAGTTATAACATCCAGGATTCACCCACCGTAATTTTGTTGCATGCATAGTTGTTAGTATCGTACGATACGATACGAAATTACCCTTTTCGATACGAATCGGTCCAGTGTATCGCAATATGCTATGTATCGCACGATACACATTGCGTATCGAACGATACACCTGTGTATCGCAAAAATTGAGTATCGCACGATACAACTTACTTTCTTAGGGGGTGCATGTGTAATATTTTTATCATTTAATTTCTTAAAATTCACGACTTGTAAACCCAATTCGTGAGTCGTCGACTTCTTGTCTTCTCAAAAAAGACTCTCCACGAAGCTTCTCAAATCTCAATCTATTAGGGCTTTGAATCTTTTCCTTTTGCTTCCTCCTAAGATAAAGAAAAATCCTTTGTTGCTTTGCTGAGTGATGGAATCAATTATGCTACTGCTGTGAATTGTGAAGAGTGAAGATTGTGAAGAAGACAAAATTGAAGGAATATACTAACATTACAACTTTACAACAATAGATTATTTGATTTCTCTTTGCAAAAGGTACGAGACACTGTCATGTTTAGTTCTTGTTTAGTTATTCTTTGAATACTCTGTTTTCATGCAAGTATCAAGTATGTAACTTTGTCCCTCTGCCTTTTACCAGTATCTTTTTTCAGATTTTTTTTTTTATCAAAACTTGTATAAATTCTATTACAATTCACAATTTCACGTATTTAATCTTTTTAATCTTTAATATATATATATATATATATACGTATCTTACGATACGCAACGCGTATCCTGATACGTATCATAGAAACAAAATTTCGATACATGATACGTATCCCGTTTTGACAACTATGGTCGCATGACTAACATCATCTCTTACATCTGTCGCTTGATTAATAACAAATCATAAATATCAAAATTATATTTTTTGGTATTTCTTTTACCATCCAATCTACCTTTGTTCCCATTATTACTCCTTTAACAACTAAAATTGCATTGCATATATTTCGTTCAACTCTTGTACTTATTTTAAAGCCTTTGCCTTCTAGAGTTTTATTCCACTATTTTTGTTTATAATTGATCACGCAGAAATGGATATGGTGATCACGTCGGATCCACGCTTGTAGCTAACTCACGATCAGGATGCCTCGGCTCTCTAAAGGCTCTTCTTGTTAGGACTATTTTGTCACGAGAGGGTGGGCCTACAACAGTTTGGCAAAGAAAAGAACTGTTAGGGGTGTCGGGGGGTTTGACCCGACTATTACCCTCCGGTGTGAGAGTCAGTTTGAGTGTATTAAATGTATGGAATGTGATTGGCAAGTTGCCGCTTCTAACTGTCACTAAGAACAATGAATGCAGATTGTAAGCAAGTGAATAAATGTAAGCTTCACTGAACTTGTCTTCTTTAGAGTAAATGTTATCTTAGTCATAAATGGAAGTGACTCCTGGTATTTATAGCCAAAGGTGGCGTGTGTAGTGATACAAGTAGAGTGACCTGCTTGTTAAGGGATGAATGCGCATTAAGGGGGGCCATGCTGTTGTCAGGGTTAAGTTGACAAATAGAGACTTCCTTCCTGAGGAAGTGGGAAGCTAATAAATATCGACAAAGCTTCACGCTAAAAGAATGTCTTTTTCCAATGAGAATGTATGGATTCTGCCAGGTTAGGTACTGACAGATATTAAACATTTAATGCCCTGAAGTCAACCTGTATCGAGGTCGCGCGCTGCTCGCTCCAGAGTCGACTTCGTCGGTGGCGAAGTTGATAATGGTCGGTGCCAAGGATGGTTTTAGGTTAGTATTCTGTGATCATTAAGGAGGGCAGGCATGCATGAGCTATGTATGAGTTTAGCCGTTTACACTACTCCATCAATACTTCCTACCTCGTAATGAATGAGAGATTTTCACCCAGTTCATATCTTTAGTGTTGGATCATGTCGAGGTCTGGCTAAGCCGACGACTTCGGCCTTGGGACCCAAACCTCTACTGCCAACGAGGATCCTAGGGCCCACCTGAAGTTAACGTGGAAGACACGTATTATAAATATTTGGGAGGATTTTGTCAATAATTGACCTTATTCTTAGTTCTATTAATCAAAATAATGTCATCAACAAATAACACGCACCCTAGAATACCATTTTGTATAATAAAATCGAAAAGCAGTCCGAAACATCCCCCTTTAATCCGCTTTGCAATATACACGCTACATATTGGAATTTGGATGGCTTAAGTTCCCAATACGACGTACATGCTTATTTTTTAAATTATTTACTCCATAAAAAATCTAAATATTATCTACTCCCTCCATCCTCAAATTATTGTTCTATTTAACCCAGCACACGGATTAAAAAAAAGTAATTGATTTGATTATTAATATTGGTATAGTATGTAATTTTCTTTAATATTCATGTATATGTGGTCCATAATTAAAGTAGGAAAAAAAAGTAAGCATAAAGTAGTAAAAGTGTTCTCCTAAAAAGAAAATTTTCAAACAAAATAATTATTTTGGGACGGATAAAAAATGAAAGAAAGACAATAATTTAGGAATGGATCGGAGGGAGTATATATTTCACAAATGCAAAATAGCGGAAGAATGATTTTGTATAAATGACGATATAGGGTAGTTTTTCCTTTTTCCTCTATCAGAAAAAGAGACACGCAGAAGGGTTGAGCTATTCCCATATTAACCGTGAATGATATTTCCTTTCGTTTCTAACAAAAAGTTAATCTTTTTTTAATCCGTTTCAAAAAAGTATTAACTCTTTAATGTTTTCTTTTCAAAACTTATATTTATTATTTTATTATTGATTTAATTCTTAATTAATGGATGTCACTTTTACATGAGTATCTATGAAAAAACATACACTATATTAGCATTTATAATAAAATTAATATATTTTCTTAATCTATATATTTTGAATCAAGTAAAACTCTTTTAGGAACGGATAAAATATCTATTGACCGACATAGACATTGATAGTAGTACTAACTTCTAAAAGTCCATTTTGAAAATTTCAAATACTCCCTCCCGTTAAAATAAGTATTTTTTATTAATTTTTATATAAATTTAAGAAAGTAATTAAATTTATATAATTTTTTTCTAATACTCCTATTTGACAAGAATATTATTAATAATTTTCTCAAAATATCTTTCTAAAAAAAATGAGATAATTATTTTGAGATAACCCAAAATTAAGAGACACTTATTTTAAGAAGGGGGAGTACCAAATTTTTTAGGTTTAATATATAATTTGGTCCCTGAACTTTACACCTTTTCCTGGTTCGGTTATAGAGCTTTGACATTTCCTATTATGGTCCCTGAACTGCACTTTAAGCCTTACAGTTCGTCCCTCAAGTGATGGCTGTCACTTTTCACGTTAGTTAATGTCTGTAATGACCAAAATGCCCTTACTGCTGCTGACTTTGATTCCACGTGGACAAAATGTGATTATATGGAATTAATATTTATTTATTTATTCTTAAGTAAAGCAAACTATTGGCAAAACCATTTCCCCTCTCTCTCTCTTCTGGTTTCTCTCTCTTCTGGTTTCTCTCTTTCTCTCTCTCTTTTCACAAAAAAAAAAATGAAAACTAAATCCCTTACTCAAGTCTCCCCTCCTCATCGCCGCACACTCCCTCTTTCTCTCAATTCCCAGCGAGCCCGTAGCAAGCCCTAGCCAATTATCGCATCTAGCAAGACCACACTCAATCCGCTACCATCACTTCCGTTCTCTCTCATCGGAAAAACGGCAACAAGAAACTTCATCGCAGTCGTCTTCTTCAACAAATCCGGCAACTCCCCCTTCTTTTCCACCAAACCATCACCGCCTCCATCCCCAACAATCACCTCCCACACGCCACAATGAAAACGTAGTAGCAACAGCCCTGCCCTGCCTCCAACCTCAAGCCGCCCATCTTCATCTCTAGTTACGTTTAATTTCGCAAACAAGTTCGGCCATCGCTCTCCTCTGCGATAGTAAAAATTAGGCTAGGGTTTGCGAATTCGGGGTAATTTTTCTTCAATCTTCTTCATCTCTCTCTCCTCTGCAAGCTAGAAATCCGAGCCTAGGGCTTGGACTTGGAGTTTTTTGATGTAATTTTGGGATTTTTAGAGTTAAATTAACATTGTTTCGAGTTGGCGTAATAGTTTTTTGTAACAGAGAATGTTTGATTTCATAATCTCAGTAAATAATTCTTCTTTAATTTCTAATTTTTTTTTTCAGAAATTTGACATGTGTTTTGAGTTTTGGTTTTAATGTTGGGATTGAGTAATTTTTTTAAGACAGAATTATCATTTTATATCTTAGATGAAGTATCGTTTGATATCTCAGTGGTTCCTGGAAGTTTGATCTGGGTATGAGTTTTGGATTTTGAGTTTGGGACTTTTAGGGTTAATTATTTTGTAATCTCTGTTTTATTTTGAGTGGACTGAATAATTTTTTCTATAATTTGGACTTGTTTTTGGGAAATTCGACATGGGCTATGAAAAATATATTCAATACTTTCTTTGAGTTTTTGGATTGAATTTTGGGATTGGTAGGGTTTAAAGACGTTTCAGGATGGAGTCATCACTTCGTATCGAAGAGGAAGTACCATTTGATAATCCCAGTGGATAGAGTGAGAGAGAAAGAAAGAAAGAAAGAAAGAAAGAAAGAAAGAAAGAAAGAGAGAGAGAGAGAGAGAGAGAGGAAATGATTTAAACGAGAAAGAAAGAGAGGGAGAGAGGGCGTAAATTAGATAGCAAAAAAAAAATTTAATATTCAAGTAAGCACGTTTTGTCCACCTTGGAATCACACTAAGCATGGAATAAGAGCATTTTGGGCATTTCATGCATTTATTACGTTTAAAGTGACGGCCGTCACTTGAGGGACGAACTGTAAGACTTAAATGGCGGTTCAAGGACAATAATAGGAAATGTCAAAGTTTTACAACCGAACCAGGAAAAGATGTAAAATTCAGGGACCAAATTATATATTAAACAAATTTTTTATGATGTGGTATTTTATGGCCCAAAATGTAAACAAAATCATAAAATCTGCCATGTGGCACACCAATGACTTTGTAAAGAATTGGCTTAGTAATGAGGAATGTGTGCGGTGCTTAGTGATAGTGAGTGAGGTGGTGATGTTTGAAAACAAATCCAACAGTTCTTTTTTTAGTTGGAAAGCCAACACCCAACCCATTTAATTATGTATATTGATGGCCCTTGAACATCAATATTTCTTCAAAAATGTGATAGTTGGAAGAGCATGTGAAGAGAAAAATACGTATAGAATATATATATATATATATATATATATATAGTACAAATAATAATACTATCTCCGTTACAAAATAAGTGTTATTTTAGCAAAGTTGTTGTCACTGATGATGCCAAAATGTTCACCATACCGGAGGTGCTGTAAGCTTCTCATACGCACGTATTCAGAGTCGTTGTTCGGTGGTGGTTGTCGTCATCATGGTAGGATATCTGACGTTATCGATGTCTGCAAGAGTAAACAAACGTGATAGGGTCGGAAATTTTTTCCGCCAAAATTCTCCAATGTGATAATCAGTATCTCATTTGGATAATAGAGAGAAAGTATGCTCAAAATATGTGTGGAGAGAGAGAGAGAGAGTATGGAGACTGGAGAGAGCTTAGTCAGCAAGAAGTAGGAAACTTAGAGCATCCACAACAATACATTTCTATATCACACTCTAAACACCTCGTTTTTCGTTCAAGTTTCACTTTTTCAACACTCTAAAAATAAATCCACTCCAACAAGCACTCTCTATACGACCCTCTAAAAATTAAATATCTCTCATCTCAACTAACAAATCTAACTACTATTATATTTTTCCTCTTTTATTTATATTTTTTCACCACAATTAAAATAAAATATTTTAAATTTTATATACTATGAAAAGTATATTGTACTCTCTCCGTTCCTAAATTATTGTCTTGTTTGACCCGGTACACAGATTAAATTTTTTTTTGACTTGATTATTAATATTGGTATAATGTGTAATTTCTTTTAATGCCTATGTGTATATGACTCATAATTAAAGTAGGGAGAAAAATAAGGGTAAAATAGTAAAAATGATCTCCTAAACTATGAAAATTTAAAACTAGACAATTATTTAGATACGGATAAAAAAAAAAGATAATTATTTAGGGACAGATAAAAAAAATAAGACAATAATTTAAAGACGGAGAGAGTATATTTTAATAATTTTTATTTCAAAATATTAAACAAAAGTATATTGTGCTCAAATAAAGTGAGAAAAATGTAGAGGAATTGAGTTACTATTCATGTTAAAACTCACCCTATATTTAGAGGATGATTTAATTAGTTTTACAGATAGAGGGTGGACTAGAGGGACCACTGTAGGATCAAAAGAGTGTAAAAATCTCTAAAATTGTTTTTAGGGAGCGGTGGGAGGGCTCCCACTGTGAACGCCATTAGTCAGGAAGAAGAAGTCCCTAAGATGTGTGGGGGAGCCCCCTATTTATAGGGGGTGTTGCTTCTTGGGTACATTTTGTGTGTGTAGACTTGATCTGTACATCTTTAAGAGTACCTTTTTGGAAATATACTTTTGGAAGTATGTATTTGAGCTCTTCAGTCACAAAATAAGTGTCTTTATAAAATTTTAAGAAACATTTTCCTACATTTTGTCAAAACTGTCCATATTTACTACTCTTATTAAAGAGAGTTGGTAAGAAGATTAAAGAAAAATACTCATATCTACAATAATCAAACTTAAATAAAAGTAGATGAATTTTTTTTGAATGTTTACTTAATATCTGTGTAAATTACTAAAACCACTCTTGTTTTAGAATGGAGATAGTAAATAAAGTCAACCTCACTCATTTTCAAATTGATACTTAACGCTTGCAATTAATTACAGAAACACCAATAGGTAGCTGAACTGATTAACGGATTTCGAAAAACAAAAATTGAGGTCTCCGGTTTAAATTGCTTTGGGATCAATTCACGAAAAATTTATTCCTTCCGAATCCTTAAGACCAGCGTGAATGGATAGAGTTTAATTAGCTTCTAGGGGTGGATTAGTTGAGGTGCACACAAATATTTTGGACCACCACTTTACTACTCCCTCCGTTTTAAAATGAGTATCGTTTTAGAGTTGTGCACATATATTAAAAAAATTTGTAGGTTAACAAATACTCTACAGTTATTACCTTTGTCCCAAAATAATTGTTGTTTTAACAAAGTTTTTTTTTGTCAAAAAATAATTGTCGTTATAAGATTTCAAAAAACATTTGTCCATGTTCTACCAAAACTTTCCTTTATTTATTACTCTCATTAAACAAGGTTGTTAAGAGGAAAGAAAAAAAAAAAAACTCATACAACTTATCTACAATAAATAACTTAAATACGGGTATATCAGTCTTTATGTAAGTTTTCTTAATCTGTGTGCAAATAGCTAAAACAACAATTATTTTGAGACGGATGTAGTATTAAATATCTTTATTTTTGTGTAAGAAGTAGTTGAAAAGATAAATTAGGAGGAGATAACTATTGGGAGAACGTAAAGTATTTAATAAAGAGATGATTAATTATTGAGACTTGGGAAAAGAGGAGTGTAAATTAGGCAAAACATGCATTACATGCCTAAAACGATACTTATTTTGGAACAAAAAAAATTAACAACAACGACACTTATTTTGAAACGGAGGGAGTACTGCTATTTTTGTTATGGTTAGGGTTTAAGGTTACATTGGATTTGTTTGGATAGATTTTTTTTTTTTTTAAACTGAAATATTCACTTAGTTTTTTAACAAATGACATCCATTTTTTTTTTCATATTTGAAAATCAAAATAAAAATACGCTACTCTATCGGTCCAAAACAAAGTACTCTAGTTCATGTATAATTTTTTTTTTTTTTTCAAAAATACGCTACCCTTCTAAATCGTTAACCCTAGTTATTCAACTCTAGATGTCTCCTTTATGTTTGTTGATTGACGTTATTATTAATTAATTTTGACATTCTAATATTATTAATTAATTTTACTACACTTAATAAATCAACTAATTAAAAATCTCGACCAAGATGTTTTTTATTTTCGCTCCGTCACTCGTACGTAATGCTGCGTGTTAAAAGTATGTAAAACTAATTCAAGATATGCGGTTACTATTCCCCATCTACTTAGATTCCAACATGGAAGTATGGAACCACTCATGCCTGCCTATCATCAATCGGCTATCAATCTCTCCCTCTCATGCAATTCCACATGGCGACTGGCAAAGCCTCGTAGCGCCAAATAGAAGTGTGAACGTGAAATCGGTATTGCTCACCAAAGTGTTATGATCGTTATTTTTATTTTTTTTAAACTAAAAATTGAAACTAAATTAAAATGGTGGTTTCGGGGTTTTACAACAGTTCGATTTTGCTTGCAATACTAATTTTAATTCACTTTTTATTACTCAATATTTGTGAGTAAACAAAATAAATTTATTAAGTTACAAGTTAATAAGGTCAAATTCATTAAATTTACTTAATGTTAGGATCTTAGATTTAGTAAGTTTTAATGTTACAAAACTAAGTTAGTATAATTTCTCATAAAATAAATTATTAGGGTTAATGTACATATAGTAGTCAAAGAAACAACGAACATCTAAGATAAAGCTAACATGAAGACTAAACAACAAAGATATGCAGAAAGACCAAACATGTATAACAATAACAACCAAAATTCAAAAGTGAGCCAACAATAGCATGTCACGTACTGAACATTTATTAGATAAAATATTACTAAAACAAATCCTAAAAGAATATTCATGCAACTGGACTGCAAGTTGCATGTCACATTGACCGACCTATTAGCTGGAAATGAGTCATCTAGTAATTATACAACGTACAGATTACAACAAAAATTTTCCAAGGAACGTCTGTTAAAAGGAAAGCTCTTTCTCAGAATCATAAGAGGATGGTTCTATAGCTCACACATCAAGAGTGATCAGTAAATAAAGAGAGCAGTATTTTTTTCAATTTGTATCAGAGTAGTGTTTCTTTCAATTGGTATCAGAGCTTAGCTTTTCTGTACCAAACGTTTATTATATCCATCAAAAACTTGCAAACGTCTCTCTCTCAATTAGTATCAGAGCTTCACTGTTTTACTTATATATTGATGATACTGATCTAAGCAGTGTTTATTTCAATTAAATAAAGAAATAAAATAAGGTAAGAGTTTGAAGTACTAATTAACAAAAGCTTCTATAACATGTATATATACATACTGAAGAGCTAGACCAGTAAATCGGCCCTGGGTCCAGACCCAAGTCACAACATGGGCTAAGGCCAACCATAGCGCGAGCATACATACATCTTCGAGCAACCTTAACAGCCGTCCAAGAGACACACGAGCACAGTCTACCAGCAGGGGCCAGGATGCAGGGAGCAGGATAGACCTCTTCGCCCACCCCCTGGGTAACATTGAGACATGGCCACGTGGCAGAACGTTAACAGCTGGGTGAGCCCGACGGTTACGCCCGTTACACCAGCATTTATACCCACTACGCCAGCATTCATGGCCACTACCTGGTAGTTACGTCTGTTGCTATTCCCACAATGATGAGCAGCTAATGTCGACCCTATAAAAGCCTTGGATCAACTCCAAGTCGAGGTACGTACTCATACACAAGAAAATACTCTCTGCCAATTTGTGATTAGAGCCAGACACTTATTCTCACACCGGAGTGCTTTTGCGGGGCTAGTTCCTACATTCACCTAGTGTCTTTTCTCATCTTGGCAGGTGACAGAGAAGCCCAGATATCCAAATTCGATCCCGGTGCAGTCCGCCACATTCTGTGCAGCATCACATACATACATACATACATACATACATACATACATACATACATATATATATATATATATATATATATATATATATAAGGAGAGTCTATTTCCACTACAATAATTGCTTATCCACTACATTCATTAAGATTTAATTAAGATAATCAATGTCTTGACACAATTGCTCTTCAAACCCACTTTATTTAATTGTTTCCCTTTCTAACTTTTATCTTTTATTTGTTTTTACAAATAATATTATATTCAATCATCCGCATGAAATAAATAATTTTGAATGAAAAAAATTAGAAAATATAAATGAGACATCTAAAGAAAATAATACATAAGTCTAATTTCTTTCGCTTACAAATAAAAAATATATAAATGACAAAATATACTAAACAAAAGGAGTGGCATAAGTTACATAATATCAAATTATGAAGTACAAATTATGAATTTTAAATAAATAACTTGAATGAAAAATCAATTAATGAATATATGTTCAGCAACTACTTAAAATATTTTTATAATAAGTTGGCAATTGTACAATATCTTTAATTTTTTTGACGTTAAATTTAATTTTCTTAAAAAAATTATTTAAAGAATGAAATGAAAAAAGTAATGGATAGATTTATTTTTTTAGTGGTGATGAATAGGCATGATTTATTTGAGAAAGATAAGAAAAGCAAAAAAAAAAAAACGTTTAAGTTATAAAAAAAAAAAACTAATCAAATTTAGGCAAGTACTTGATCATCAAACAAGGTAAGTATTTGAAGGACAATTATGTCATGACAATGATTTATTCATTTAAACATTAATAAATGTAATAAATTAATAACATTTGTAGTGAAAATAAACTTTCTCTAATAATAATTAAAAGTACATAAATTTGACTGATTTTGATCCGGTTTGATTTCTGAAGGCATATGAACCAAAATCATAAATGGTGATCGGTCTTTTTAAAGCTTAAAACCCGATATCATACCGTTAATGACGGGACAATTTTTCAGTTTTAGTTTTGGCAGTTTCGGAATAATTTTCAATTTTAGATTTCATGTTGTTTGGGCCTAGCGCCCAAGGGGTTACTCGACCCCCTTTAGGTTTATACAATTGTCATTTTACTACGTGGGAAGTTTAAAATAAAACACAAAAGTTTTTTTTTTTTTTTTTGTAAGCATATCAACTTTATCAATTTTAGCCCCCTTACTTTTAAGAAAAATTACATAATCTTAAAATTTTGACTCCCATTTGAGCCAAATTTTTATACCATTTCCTCTGTTTCTAAATAATTATCCTATTTTTCTTTTATGTTTGTTCCAAAAAAAATTTCATGTTTCAATATTTTTCTTTTTCGTAATATACTTTTACCACTTTATTCTTACTTTTTTACATTATTTTAATTATGACCACATGCACAAGGGTTGGATTTAAAAAAAAATTATATATTATACTAATATTTATATTAAACTCAGATCATTCTTCTTAATCTGTGGCCCGGTCAAACAGAGAACGGGGGATTATATTGTATCAAAGCAACGAAAGTTGGTAATATTCCCTCCATTCAAAAAAAAAAAAGTCTCATTTTCTTTTTAAGTTTTGTCTCAAAAAAATAATCTCATTTCTAAAAAGTGAAATACTTTATGACTATGTTTGACTACTCAATGTCATGCTTTGAAATTAAAATTGAATAAACAATTTGAGCTCCACAGAATTTAAATTGTACTTTTAATTCTAATTCCAAGCTACGGTATTAGGGTTCCCAAACAGATCCTGTAATTTTAAAAAAATACAAATAAATAAAGCAACAAACTTAACATATTTACTTATCAAATAAAATTATTTTTTTAGAACAAAGAAAGTAATTGATAAAGCAAACTGTCGTTATCCGAAGAATTTCTTCTCCACTAAAAGTAACAATACTGAGTTTTATAGCCAAACAAATTGACCATGTAAATTACAATAAACGGCGGTACATATTTTCTATCACATTCATTTATTTAGATTCACATTTGTTAGATTTACAATTTTTTCTTGAACTATTGTTATAACTAAACCTTAGTGAAGAACAAAGTTGTCTTTCTCCAATATACTTTTGTCTTTCATCAAGGCTTAGTTGTAACAATAGTTGTAGAAATTTTTGTAAACCTAGCATTTTTCTTCAATCAAATATGTCAATAAGATATTCTATCAATAGAAAATAGACCTCCTATGGATGACTTATTTAATACTCCTTCCGTTACACCCAAAGAGTCCATACTTAAAAAGTCTAATAATTAATAGATATATAAATGTCATTAGAATTGGTCAAAATTATAAAAATGCTCTAGCATATTTAATATGATTATACCATATGGGGAGAATAAAATTATGAATACTGTAAGTATAATTTTTGAAAGTGGATCTTTATGTGAAATATCTCAAAATAAAATAGTGGACTCTTTGCATAAAACGGAGGGAGTAGTATTTATTTGGTTGGTTTAAAAATTAAAATTATTTTCTAACTACTTTAATCATAAATATAAGATTACTTCAAAAAATAAAGTTACATCCATATATATATATATATATATATATATATATATATTGAGGAGATTTGAATATACTTGTATTTAGAGAAGGGTCACAAACCGTAGGGTCGATTTGTTTAAACCGAAAAATTAAGGTTAGGGTCGAATCTCTCCTTCTCAATTAGTATCGGAGCTTAACTGTTTTACTTACATATTGACGATACTCAGGGCCGGCCCTGAACTTTTGAGGGCCTATGGCCAAAAGAAAAAATGAGGCCCTCATAAAAATAAGAATTTTACACAAATAATTTTTCACTTTTCATCCATCAATGTATTAAAAAAAAATGTGAAAGCTATAAACATACAAGAAAAAATAAGTATCAAATAATTATTAAGAAAATCTAGATTTTCTTGTGTTTTGAGAAGCAAAATCATCAATAGGGTCTTCAAAATTAAGTTTTTTTTCAAAATCTCATTTTCAATGTATATGTATTAAATCTTTCTTGGAAAACATAATTGAACGCAAGTATGATTTTATTAATTTTAGTTTTAAAAAATTAATATTATATACGCTTCGATCTAAGCAATTTTTTATGACCCAACTAATTTTTTTAATGGCCCAACTAATATATACTCCCCCCTTCCTTAATTATTATCTTTTTTGACTCGGCATACGGATTAAGAAAAAATAATTGACTTAATTATTAATATTTATATTGTGTGTCCTTTCCTTTAATACCCATTTGTATGTGGTTCATAATTAAAGTGTAGAAAAAAAAAAGGTAATATGGTAAAAGTGATGTCATTAAAAGGAAATTTTTAATACAATTATTTTTGAACGGACAAAAAAGAAAAGAAAGACAATAATTTTGGAAGAGAGGGGGTATATATATGTAAAAAATACATTACAAATATAATACATTATATATATATATATATATATATTGTGTATATAAATTTGGGGCCCCAAAAATAAAGGGCCCATGACCATTGCCCATTTTGACAGCCCTCAGGGCCGGGCCTGACGATACTGATCTAAGCAGTGTTTATTTTAATTAACTAAAGAAATAAAATAAGGTAAGAGTTTGAAGTACTAACAAAAGCTTCTATAACATATATATATATATATAGATATATATAATAATTAAAAGTACATAAATTTGACTGATTTCGATCCAGTTTGATTTTTGAAGGCATATGAACCAAAATCATAAATGGTGACCGGTCCTTTTAAAGTTTAAAACCTGATACCACACCGTTAACGACGGGACAATTTTTCAGTTTTAGTTTTGGCAGTTTCTGATTAATTTTTCAATTTTAGATTTCATGTTGTTCGGGCCTAGCGCCCAAGGGGTTACTCAACCCCCTTTAGGTTTATACAATTGTCATTTTACTACGTGGGAAGTTTAAAATAAAAAACAAAAGATTTTTTTTATTGTAAGCGTATCAACTTTATCAATTTTAGCCCCCTTTCTTTTAAGAAAAATTACATAATCTTAAAATTTTGACTCCCATTTGAGCCAAATTTTTATACTGGTCCCTCCGTTGCTAAATAATTGTCCTATTTTCTTTTTATGTTTGTTCCAAAAAAATTGTCATGTTTTTATACTTTACTTTTTCGTAAAATATTTTTACTAATTTATTCTTACTTTTTTACATTCATTTAATTATGATCATATGCACAAGGGTTTTTTAAAAAAAGCTACATATTATACTAATATTTATACTAAAGTCAAATCGTTCTTCTTAATCTGTGGCTCAATCAAATGGATCGTTCACGGAGTCAAAAATTAATAGGTTTATACTAGGTGAATTGTGCTTTGTAAATTAATAAGCCTTATTGATTTTACAAATTATAGGGTCTATGTAACATCTATAAAAGAGTTGGGCCAAATTTTTTTGATTGGCCTTTTTTTTGTCAAGGCCCATGCAATGTCCAACTTCGTCATTTTCTATAATGTTTTATTTTTTTCTGTAGGGAGAAGGTATATTTGGGCCACTGAACTTTTCGCCAAATTGCGGTCCGGCTACCGAATCTTTAAAATTACACTTTGAGCTACTGTACTCAAGTTATGATGCATCCGCCATCCGTGCCCAGAAAATCTATATTTGGACCACTCAACTATCCACAAAGTTGCAATCTAACTACCACAAAGTTGCAATCAGGCCACCACAACTTCAATTTTTGGGCACGAATGCATCAGAACTTAAGTACAGTGGCTCAAAGTATAGTTTTAAAGTTTCAGTGACCGGACTGCAATTTTGCAAAAAGTTCTGTGGCCCGGATGTACCTTCTCCATTTTCTGTATTTATTATTTTAATTATAAATTAAAATTAATGTAGTATTATCAACTTGGAGCAACAAATCGCTTAATGTTCACGAAGATGGTGATTAAGAGTCGAATTACTTTCGACAATAGAATTCCCTCGACAATAGAATCCCATATAGGAGAAACACAGACACGCATTGAAAGAATTTATCAGGTTGACAATTTCGTCTAGCAAAACTTTGAAAAAGGAAGGACTTTAGTATTATTTTATATTGTGTTTAAGAAGGAGAGAGAAATAGATAGAGAAAGTGCATTATATTTGATTTTAGAGATTATAGTGTGAGATTTTGTCATAACCCTAGAGTGCTAAGCAGTGAATTTTTTCAAATTATCATCACTTACACTTAATTAAATATGGTTCAATTCCCGTTCTTAACCAAATATTTACGTTTTTAAGAAATAATCTTTTTCATTACATCCCGAGTATCGCACGGGTTAATGCCTAGGAAATATATGTTGCTTTCTCTAGAGTTACCAATCTTAAAGGTCATTGAGTTTTAATGTGATAGTGATGGTAGTACTGATTGTAAATCCTCAACTACAAATCTTGTGTTTAAAGAAGTATTCCAAAATTTATAATAATTTTTTTTATGTATGTCATTCTCGATTATTAAATTTTGTTTCTTAATTTTTAACTTTTAATTATTTGTTTCATTTTCTTATATCGAACTCATAATCTATGCACTATTATGAATTTCTTAAATTTTTATTTATAAAAACATCAATATAATCTACATTATATCAATATAGTTTGTGCATCGCACGGATGCATTTCTAGTTGTATCAAAGCAACGAAAGTTGGTAATATTCCCTCCATTAAAAAAAAAAAAAAGTCTCATTATCTTTTTAAGTTTGTCCCAAAAAAATAATCTCATTTCTAAAAAGTGAAATACTTGCAATGTAATTTGAAAAAATACAAATAAATAAAGTTACAACCTTAAAATATTTACTTATCAAATAAAATTATTTTTTTAGAGCAGAGAAAGTAATTGATAAAGCAAACTGTCGTTATCCGAAGAATTTCTTCACCACTAAAAGTACAACTACTGAGTTTTATAACCAAACAAATAGACCCATTCATTTATTTATTTATGTAAATTACTGTACAATAAACTGCGGTACATATTTTCTATCCCATTCATTTATTTAGATTCACAAAAAGTGTTTCAATCTAATACTCCCTTTTTCTTTGTTCCACCCAAAAAATTTACGTTTAAAAAGTCTAATTATTAAAGAATATATTAATATTAGTGAATTTAGTAATAATTATAAAAATACTTAAACACAACTAAAATAATTACAACACAAGTGGAGTGTAAAGATGAAAGATTATTAAAATTGTAAACATAATTTTTTGAAAGTGAACTCTTTAAATAAAACATCTCAAAATAATATAGTGAACTCTTTACGTGGAACAGAGGGATTATATCAATAAGAGATTCTATCAATAGAAAATAGACCTCCTATGTATAACTTATTTAATACTCCTTTCAAATTTAATAATTAATAAATATATAAATATCATTAAAATTAGTCAAAATAGCAAAAATGCTCTAGCATATTTAATATGATTATACCATATGGGGAGGCATAAAATCATGAAGATTGTAAGTATAATTTTTGAAAGTGAACTCTTTATATAAAATATCTCGATTAAAATAGTAAATTTTTTATGTGAAACGAAAAGAATAGTATTTATTTGGTTGGTTTAAAAATTAAAATTATTTTCTAACTACTTTAATCATAAATACTCCAGATTACTTCAAAAAATAAAGTTATATCCATAAATAAATAAATAATATATATATATATATATATATATATATATATATATATATGTTGAGGGGATCCGAATATACTTGTACCATCTGTAATCCCACCCACCTACCACACTCACCCCAAAAATAAAATAAAATATAAATTCTTATCCCTTGACCAGGCCCTATAATATTGCCCGCGAACCAATTTCGACCGTATAAGATGGCAGCCTTCAACTATCTAACAATTATTTTACGGTAAGTAACTATGACTAAGTAATTTAAAAGAAAATATATTGGAATAGGTTTGTTGGATAAGAGTAAGAGTTAGGTAGGCAAAAGATCATTCATAAGTATGTGCATTTGCTTGTGTTTGTGGTCTTTTACTTTTCAGGCTGATAAGGTTCGAGTTAGTCTTCTAAAAATTAGTCTAAGTCACTAGACATCTATAAATCAAGTAAATCGGCCACAAGACGCTCTAAGCGCCCTAAAAATTGAGTAAATCGGCTATCTAGGTGCTCTAGGCGGCGCCTATTGGCCCAAAGTTATGTCATATTAGGATTTTTTATGTATTAAAAAAATTAATTTAGATTGTTTAGTTATATTTATATTGTTATAGCAGATGTTATGAATTTATAGTGTATTGAGTTAGTTATTATGTTATGTTGTTTTGAATTTTGAAATGATATTTAGATTAATTATTTGTCTATTTGGTGATTTATTATTAGTATATTTGCAAATTTAACACTTTTTAATAAGGTTATTCAAAGATTAAGTTAATTATGTCTTAATTTTAATTAGTCCCCGCCTAGTCACCTACCTAGGTGCTAGGTGCTGGTCTGACGCCTGGCGTCTACCTAGTATTTTTTACTTTTTAGAACACTGATTTGCCTGAATAGAGCATCACCATGTAACCGTGGATTTGATTATATGTGTCTGTAAGTAATTAACACCTTCAATCACATGTGTTAATTTTTATCTCTATATTTATATTAAATTAAACTGTTGATTTGATCTTATGTAGCGTGAGTCTCACCAATATAATGGTAGAGCACAAAGAGAATTTTTGGATTTAATAAGAAAAATGTTGACTAAGATGTGAAAACATTTAGTTAACACATTATATCTACAACCCTTCTCCACAACTGCATTGAAAAGTTTTTTTTTTTTTTTTAAAGAAAAGGTAAATCCCCTCGTAACACTCAATTTTTTCTACATTTATATCTACATTGATAATGCTATTAAAGTTGGGTTTGTTTGGTGTTATTGATACGATGGTAAAGTTGAAAATAAGTCAATTAGGGGGTTTAAACATACATTTGTGCCTCATCTAATGAGTAAGTTTTTCAAACGGAACAACAAACACTTAATTTGGAGGATTAACGGTGTGTTTGGAATGCTGGTTTTGAGGTTACTTTTTGGGGTTTTAAAATTTTATTTTGTAACTATAGAAGAAAAAGTAAGAGAGAGATGGAGAACAAGCTAATGAGGCCAAAAACAGATAAAGTTTTAAACCAAAAACTAAAGTAGGTCTAATCTCCTGGCAAGAATAGAAAAATTGTGTGCATGACAGATAGAAAGAAATAATATAACGATAAAAGTAACTATTTAAAGAATATTTTATTCGCCTTATTTCAACTAAAAAGTCTTATAGATAAGTCTTACTATAAAGAGGAATGTATGATGATGATGAAAAAAGTGTTACATACTCCCTCCGTTTTAAATTTTTTTTTTTTTCTGTTTTAAAATAATTATTTTATTTGATTTTTTTTAAATATTACTTTTAATATTTTATTTTTTACTTTAATTATAGGTCACATACACATAAATAATAAAGGAAACAATACACTTTATCAATACTAATAATTAAGTTAATTATTTTTTTAATTTGTGTGTTAGGTCAAATATGACAATAATTTAGGGACGGAGGGAGTAATTTATAGGAATAATTGCAGATTGGAAAATATATATATTTTTTTGGATTTTCAATCATTTTAGTCTATTATAATTATTTTTAACTGCTTAAATTTGTTTTAAGTGATAAATTGGTCAATTGTTCCAAAACAACCGCCCTAATAAATTAAAACACGTTATAAGCTATTTATTCCTTGATTTACTGCTATAAATCTCAACTTTCCTTCTATTGTGATTTCTTACCCTTATTAAATATCTTTAGTTTTTAATATCCTTAATTAAATCTAAAACTGTTTCTTTTAATTATTTAGTTTGTTAATTTGACTTTTTTTTTTCACTAAGAAATATATTACTTGAATGTCAACCTTATATACAGTGAACAAATATCATTAATCAAATATCCTTAATTAAATTTCAAGTTCATTGTATACAAGTTCATTTTATACAATTAGTCTATTTTATATAGTCTAAGTTCATTGTATACAATTAGTCTTACTTTCCTTTACATGGAGTAAAAGAAAGTAAGACTAATTAAATAATTTATTGTTTACCTTATTTAGCTCTATTGAGTATAGTTCAAGTTAATTATATACAATTCGTCTTACTTTCCTTCACTCCATATAGTATTTTTGACAAATATCTTCAATGTAAATTGGTATGTGTAATCAATATGTTTAGATTGATTGATTGAGTCAATTATTCAAATTTTGTATCTCCTATATATAAAGTAAGATATTAGTGTTTTCTATTCTTTTCTTCCAAGTCTGTGCCTTTTTGTTTTTCTACTGTTCATCTTATTTCTTTCATTTCTTTTAATCGAAAATAAATTTTATGCATCGCGATGCAATAAAACAATACGTTTTAGTATAATTTTTTGTATCGCGATGCACACTTTTAACGCATCGCAAATGTAATGTCGATTAAAAGTTGTGCATCGAAAATAAAAGTTGTGCATCGCGATGCTTAAAAACAGTACTCTTTAGTACAATTTTGTGCATCGCGATGCAGACTTTGATGCATCACAACTGTAATGTTGTGCATTAGTACTGTTTTGTGCATCGCGATGCACAAATATAGTACTTTTTAGTACAATTTTGTGCATCACGATGCACACTTTAATTTGATGCATTGCAAGTATAATGTTACGTATTAGTACTGTATTATTCACCGCGATGCACTTTTGATGCATCGCAAGTGTAATGTATAACGTATATCAAGAAATCATAAGCAACTTGTCTCTCTTTTTTTTTTAATATCTCAATTTTCTCATTAAACAATCTAATGTTGGGAGCATACGCGGAAATCATGAGTTTTGAACATAAACTATTGCGAAACGCGTTACAATAATGTTTACCAGTAAACATTTCTTTCAAGTTTCGATACAGGTGCATTAAGAAAAAGAAATATTTGAAACTCCCATACACATTGCGTATTGCTTCCATTAACCTAACATTTAGATTGGATATAAACAACACTTCTCGATCAACTACTGATGCGGGTACATTAGGAGATGCTATAGACAAAACGGTGGGAACAATGCATATGGATAAGGATGGGTTAACATTGTCACTTGACGCATTGGTAATGGACGTTGGGAAAACACGCGAGTTGGGGAGGCATATGGGCATCACGTGGTGTTGCAAGGGATGAAGAGAACATTCTGGCTGCAAGGCGTTCGCCTTGAAAAAAGGCAAAGCGATCGCCTTACTTTATGGCTGCAAGGCGTTCGCCTTAATAAAAAGGGAAAGCGATCGCCTTAGTTTCTATGGGGAGAGCGTTCGCTTTGTATTGGCTTAGGGCGATCGCCCTGTCAACAGCTAGCTGAGTTTTGGTATTGTTTTAAGTTTCCCAAAGTTGTCATGTAATAAGTCTCCTAGTCTAGGTAGGATTATGTCTTCTAGATCAAGTTAGGTAAGTAGTTAGTTTTCTTAAAGGAATAGGATTTATGAGTTGTTTTATTTTCCCTTAAAGATTAGGAGTTATTTTGTAATACCTATATAAGGGTTTTAGTTCAGATTTGGTAGGAGTGTTATTTTTGGAGAAGTAATAGAAAACGAACAATGTTTTGTTCAGATCTGATTATTGCATTCCTTAGGTTTAGGAAGGTAATATCAATGGGATCTTTACGCTAGGCGAGTGAAACCTAGCCGGTGAACCTGCCATCTATCCTAATTTTCCGCAGCGATTTCATTAAATTCCATATACACTTCGTGCACAAGTCAACAAGTCCCACAAACAGCAACGTATACGCATCAAATTGGTATCAGAGCCAGGTTTCTCACGAATTCCAACTTCGTGAAATGATCATGGCGAAAGAAGAAGTGTATCCCCGAGGATTAACATTAGATCAAGTTACAAATCTATGACGAGATCGCGAAATACAAGAACTTCAACGACGTGTGGATCGAGTATTACAACTATTGGAGGAACGACCACAAGGGCATAAAGAATTTGAAGGCTCAAACTCAGATGACGAAGAGGAAAGGCGTCCTAGGCGGCTACAACTGGGACGGAAAAGGGATGATGATGATCGAGGCTTGAAGCTTGATATTCCTGAATTCGATGGTTCCATGGATCCGGATGGGTATCTTGATTGGGTTTGTAGAACGGAGCGAGTATTCGAATACAAGGAGTATAGTGATTGAAAAAAATTTCAAGGTGGCCATTCTCAAACTCCTAAGGTACGCCTCTATTTGGTATGAAAATCTAAAGTCCCAGCGGAGACGCGAGGGAAAATCAAAAATCGAATCTTGGGAGAAATTTAAGAAGTATCTTGACCGTAGGTTTTTACCAAGCATCTACCGACAAGATAACTTTTCTAAGCTCAATCAATTGAAACAAGGAAATTCTTCCATAGCCCAATAGATAGAAGAGTTCGAAAGGCTATCTATTATCTGTGATATGCAAGAGCATGTAGAACAAAAAATTGCTAGATTCATGGGAGGGTTAGATCTTGAGATAGCCAACATGGTAGAGTTACAACCCTGTTTTACCTTTTATGAAATCTGCAAAGTGGCAATAAAGTGTGATAGGCAATTGAAGAGGAAAAAGGTGGTAAATAAAGCTACAAGTGCAAGAGGGTTTCCTAGCAACAACACGGGTCCAAACAATTCCAAATCCAGTGATCAAACGGGGAAAACCAACAAAGTCACCACCAACGACAAAACCGAAGGAAAGAAACCAATCAAGAACAAGGACACCATCAACTGTTTCAAATGTCAAGGGTATGGTCACTACCAATCCGAATGCCCCACCAAAAGGGTTTTGACATTGACGAAATCCGGGAGATAGAAGCCAACCTTTCGGTTCAAGATCAAGAAAGCGAATCAAAAAAAGAGGAAGAAGAAGTGGAAGAATTTGACTCCGAGGACATCAAATGGGAAATATTAGTAATAAGGAGATCCTTACATACTAAACTGGCAACAATGGAGGAAGAACAATGGGAGCAGATTTTTCATGCAAAGTGTCTAGTACAAGGAAAGGTGTGCGACCTAGTAGTGGATAGAGGAAGTTGTGCAAACGCAGTCTCCACCATACTCATTGACAAATTAAAAGTACCAAAGAAGGATGGCACGTGGTGCATGTGTGTTGATAGTAGGGCAGTAAATAATATCACTATCAAATATCAATTTCCAATGCCACAACTAGACGATATGATTGATAAACTACATAGAGCAATAGTATATTCAAAAATTGATTTGTGGAGCGGGTATCATCAAATTCGTATGCGTGAAAGAGATGAATGGAAGACTGCTTTCAAAACAAAGCATGGGTTATATGAATGGAAGGTAATGCCATTCGGGCTCACGAATGCTCCAAGTACTTTTATGAGACTAATGAATGAAGTGTTGAGGCCATTCTTGGGCAAATGTGTAGTCGTTTATCTAGACGACATATTTGTGTATAGAAAAAGTGAGGAAGAACATGTGTGGCATCTTAAGGAGGTACTCATAGCATTGAGAGAAAACAAACTTTATGGGAAACTCGAAAAGTGCTCGTTCATGAAGCCTAGCGTGACATTTCTCGGATATGTGGTTTCAAAGGAAGGGGTGTCGGTGGATCAAGCGAAGATAGAAGCCATCAAATCTTGGCCTACCCCAACCAACATTACGGAGGTACCATCATTCCATGGATTAGCCTCATTCTATAGACGTTTCATCTAGAATTTTAGCACCATTGCAAGTCCCATGACCGAAACGCTAAAAAAGGGTAAATTTGAATGGACTTTGGCTGCACAAAGGGCTTTTGAACTTCTCAAGGTGAAATTATGCAAAACGCCAATGTTGGCTCTACCCAATTTTACACAACCTTTTGAAGTCGAATGTGATGCTAGTGAGGTGGGTATAGGGGCTGTGTTGACCCAAGAAAAACGGCCAATTGCATATTTTAGCGAACAACTTGGATGGGCAAGACTCAATTATTCCACCTATGATAAAGAATTCTACGCCATGGTTCGTGCTTTGGATCATTGGAGTCATTACTTGAGACCGAATCACTTCGTCCTTCATTCCGACCATGAGGCGTTGAAATACATCCATGGGCAACATAAACTAAAACCAAGGCATGCAAAGTGGGTGGAGTTTCTACAATCGTTCAACTTTTCTTCAAAATATAAAGATGGGAAAAACAATGTGGTGGCGGATGCGTTATTAAGGAGACATTCAATGCTAACCATGATGAATGCCAAGTTACTAGGTTTCAAACTAGTAAGTGAATACTACAAAGAAGATCCAGATTTTGGGGCCTTTATACTTGAATGTGAGAAAGGAACGAATGGGAGTTTTGTACTACAAGAAGGGTTTCTTTTCAAAGGCAATTAGTTATGTATCCTGAGGTGTTCGATAAGGGAGTTATTGGTTCGAGAAATACATAGAGGAGGACTAACGGGTCATTTCGGAATCAATAAGACTCTTGAATTGCTACAAGAACATTTTTATTGGCCAAAGATGCTGGGAGATGTGCAAGTCATTGTTTTTCGATGTGTCACATGTCAAAAGATGACAAGTACATTCCACCAAGGGTTGTACACGCCATTACCCGTACCAAAACAACCTTGAAGTGATGTAGCTATGGATTTCAATGTGGCCTTACCCCGGACACAAAGGGGAAAAAATGCTATCATGGTGGTGGTAGATCGATTCTCAAAAATGGCACATTTCGTACCGTGCCACAAAACGGATGATGCATCATTGATTGCGGATTTATACTTCAAGGAGATTATACGTCTACATGGAGTACCAATGACAATTGTGAGTGACCGAGATAGCAAATTCCTTAGCCATTTTTGGTGTACCCTTTGGAGCTTAATTGGAACTAAACTGCTGTTTAGTACTTCTCATCACCTACAAACGGATGGGCAAACGGAGGTAACGAATAGGACTCTCGGAGTTCTGTTAAGGGGGTTAGTGGGAAAGACCCAAAAGGATTGGGATCTAAAGTTAGCTCATGCAGAATTTGCCTACAATCGGACACCGACGTTTGCCACAAAGCATTCTCCATTTGAGGTCGTGTATGGGGTCAATTCTTATTTGCCCATAGATATGGCACCTACAAGAAAAGGGAAGGAGCAATCGGATGCGGTCACCAAATGGAAGACCATGCAACAACTTCATGAGCAAGTTCGCGCAAGGATTAAGAAGGTCAATGAAGCATACAAGAGGCGAGCCAACAAGAATCGGAAGCAACTGGAATTCTAGCCCGGTGATGTAGTATGGTTACACTTGTGAAAGGAACGATTTCCTATTAAACGAAAGAATAAATTAATACCAAAGGCGGAAGGACCTTTCCAAGTGGAGCAGTTTGGAGATAGTGCGTACAAGTTGGATCTACCCGAAGAATATGCAGTGAGTACCACATTCAATGTGGGTGATTTATCCCCATACTTGGAAGACAAAATTCTTGAAGAATTGAGGCCAATTCTTTCTGAAGAAGGGGAGGATGATGCGGGTGCATTAGGAGTTGCTATAGACAAAATGGTGGGAACAATGCATATGGATAAGGGTGGGTTAACATTGTCACTTGACGCATTGGTAATGGAAGTTGGGAAAACACGCGAGTTGGGGAGGCACATGGGCATCACGTGCGTTGCAAGGGATGAAGAGGACATTTTGGTTGCAAGGCATTCGCCTTGACAAAAGGCAGAGCGATCACCTTACTTTCTGGCTGCAAGGCGTTCGCCTTAATAAAAAGGGAAAGCGATCGCCTTAGTTTCTATGGGGAGAGCGTTCACTTTGTATCGTCTTAGGGCAATCGCCCTGTCAACAGCCAGCCGAGTTTTGGTATTGTTTTAAATTTCTTAAAGTTGTCATGTAATAAGTCTCCTAGTCTAGGTAGGATTATGTCTCCTAGTTCAAGTTAGGTAAGTAGTTAGTTTTCTTAAAGGAATAGGATTTATGAGTTGTTTTATTTTCCTTTAAAGATTAGGAGTTATTTTGTAATACCTATATAAGGGTTTTAGTTCAGATTTTGTAGGGGTGTTATTTTTGGAGAAAAAGTAATAGAAAACGAACTAAGTTTTGTTCAAATCTGATTATTGCATTCCTTATGTGGCGCCCCGACCCGGATCTCTAAATGAAATCCCGAGGTCGAGTCGTTAAAACAACACAACAACAAGAAGAGTACGTGGCGTAACCACCCGTACTTACTACAAAGCACTATTGATAAAACATGATTTAATAAAAACAAGTCTTTGGCAAAACTACAGCCGGAATCCAACAACTAAAACCACAAGTCTAAAACTCGTGAAACAAAACAACAACAACAACAACAACAACAACAATCACAACATGCCAGAATATGAGACATAAACCACGAGCTACAACTTGCTCAGGAAAGAAACTGACTTAACAACAAGGCTATACACGAGCACGACATACATACGTCGGCTACCAAAAGAATATTCAAAACAACACCAAAGAAGTACTACCCATAGTAAAGTTTACATAACTTCACAAACCGTTCGTCCTTACCAAAAGAAAATAACTATCTAGAAACAAGATTCTCGAGCTACCAAACGCGGACGACCTGTAAGCTAACGTGAACCCTTTCCGGTCTCACTGTACAACTAACTCAAATACAAGCATATTGAATGATATATGCACATGAAATTACAATGTCAATATAAGAGGTTTAAGAATTGGGCGAATGCAAATGATACAAATGGTGCGGGTGGTACATCCTCACCCCCTTAAAAAAAATTCGTCCGCGAATTTGCTTACCAAACTCAATGAATAAGGATGGATACTTCACACGCATTTCTTGTTCCAATTCCCAAGTGGCCTCCTCAATGTTATGATTGTAACGCCCCGACCCAGATTTCCATACAAAATCCCATGGTCGGGTTGCCAAAACAACCACATAACATAACAAAACGCATAAACAACTGTTTTAACATAAGTGTAAATAATCTTCGGCGATATAATAGCCGGAAATCAACTTATAACAACCTCGAGTTTACAACTTGAAAAAGAAAACAACTACAACAACATCGGTCATAACATGCCGAAACAACAACAACAACAACATAACCACGAGCTACAACATGCTCGGGAAACAACTAAAATAAAACTTCTGAACAAAAGCGCGACATACATGTCGGCTACCAAAAGAATAACACACAACCAAGTATAAATCTACCCCCAAAGTAAAGTCTATATAACTTTACATGCCAACGTATCTCACCAAAAGAAAATACTAACAACAACTATACAAACCAAGTACGACTACGAGGACAACCTACTATCTAGCCCCGTACTCACCGACCTCACCGAAAGCTGCCTTGCTGGTTTGGATCTAAGGAAAACAATTAAATATAATGGGGTGAGTCGAAACTCAATAAGTTACTAAATGCAACTACATGACATGGCATAATGCTCAGCTGTAATTAAAATCAAGTGATAGCATTTCTATACATCACAACTCAACATGAATTATCATCAACGATATACAACTCATGTTAAACACATAGCACTTTGATGTTCACATAAGTGCTTGTAAAATAAATCACATAACAAAGGATATTGTTTCTCTTTATTCTTCTTTGTGTTGCTCCTGCAATACACAAAATAGACAACGTGTATCGATACTCGTCTATGATGTATCGACATCTTCGAACCTGCCGGGTCTCCCTAAAAATCTATCGGATCTTAGCAACCAAAGTCACGTGTATTGCTATAACAGAGGGGCTACCTCCTACTTGTGGCCAACAGGTGAGGTGTGTGTGCATACCGGTACGGCGACTTATAGTTATAGCGATCACGAAACGAATTTGTAAAGACTATATGTCGTCCCACCATAACTCGTTAACACAAATGCCAACTGGACTCAATGTAATGCACTAAATTTTATCTACTCATCTTATGCAATTTAACCACCAAGTTCAAAAGTAGTGAACTTGGTAAATGCAAAGTAACTCATATTAATCAATACATGCTATCAACAAGCATATACTTCTCAAGTTTATACAATCACATAGAGCTATCTACAAGTCTCTATTCTACAACATCAATTATTCAATTCAACCAACTTGTTTGAGGGTTCACAATTCTACTCAAACCAACTCAAATTTCTGTAGGGATTTAGCAACATGTTCGGTGTGCATAGTTTATCCAAAACTCTACCTCAAGAGTTTTCTAACATAATTATTCACTTTGGGTATAGTTGCTATATACAACTTTCTCCCAACTAAAGTCATTGTTCTTCTCCTAGTACAATTCTAAGTTCAACAATGAGTAATTAACCCAACCAAATATCTCATACCAAGTTCATCATCATAATCAAGATTTCACACATTCATGTAGCATTTAGATATGTAATTCACAACTCTACAAAGCTAGCAATTAATTTATGTCACTAGCAAGGTTTGAAGCTTTAAGCATACAAAAGGGAAAATAGTAACTTACCTTAAATAGACAAATCAAACCACTAAAAAGAGAATCAAAGCCTTCAAAGTAGTTCTCCTAGTCTTTAGTAACCCAACTATGGTCTTGCATGCAAGGTTTGATGGCTGGATTTTGAGGAGATATAAAACACATAGCAATCTCATTATTTTTTCACCTACAAACTCTCTCTTGTGTTCTTGGATGATCAAGGATGAAGTGAGAGTATTATGCTTCTCACTCAGGGGTTCAAGAGGTGGGAGAAAGACTAATTAACTCTCCAAGGACATGTCCTAACATAAACCAAAAGTCTAACATGTCAAAAATAATAAAATAACACATGCAAAGAATTTCTGCTAACAGGGCGATCGCCCTATCGCGAGACAAAGCGATCGCTTTATCCTCTACCTACAAGGCGATCGCTCTGGAATACACCAAGGTGATCGCTTTATCCCCAGATTCCCAATGCTAACTTTCTGTCCACAGGGCGATCGCTTTGTTATAAGTCAAAGTGATCGCTTTGTGCTCAGTTCACAAATACCAACTTTCTGTCTACAGGGTGATCGCTCTGGCCCTTGCCAAGGCGATTGCTCTATGTCCAGTGTGTTATAAACTAAGTACAAAGTCATCTTATGTAACCAAAACCAACCCACATAGTTTTTAGGCAAATATCACAAGTATACAAGGCTAAAATATTCAACAAGCTACACAATCTAACTCATATTACTATCATGGCATTTCTACTCATGCTAATAAGACATATAATTATTCAAATAGAACATTAGGAGAGCTAGGGTATTACAATGATTCTTCCATAATACCTTTACAAGTGGAATTCGCTTGGTTCGCAATACTTGCTCTTTCGTATCAAGGATCTTCACCGGTTGTTCTACATATGACAAGTTGGGCTCAAACGTGATCTCCTCATATCCCAACACATGTGACTCATCTTTCATATACTTTCGAAGCATTGATACATGGAATACATTATGGGTTTTCGACAAGGATGGTGGTAATGCCAGCCGATAAGCTAATGTGCCAACCCTCTCAAGTATCTCAAAAGGCCCTATGTATCGAGGTGATAGTTTACCTTTCTTCCCAAATCTCTTAGTACCCCTACGCGGCGATACCTTAAGGAATATATAATCACCCACTTGGAATTCAAGATCTCGTCTTCGATTATCAGCATAACTTTTCTATCGGCTTTGAGTGGTAAGAAGCCTATCCCGAATTATCTTTACACTTTCAACCGACTGTTGTACCAACTCTGAACCCCAAATTTTAGCTTCACTGACCTCATCCCAGAAAATTGGTGATCTATATTTTCATCCATATAGTGCTTCGTATGGTGCCATCTCAATACTTGTTTGGAAGCTATTATTGTAAGCAAACTCCGCTAAAGGTAAGTGTGAATCCCAGCTTCCCTTAAAATCCACTACACACGCACGTAGCATATCCTCGAGTACTTGAATTAACCTTTCCAATTGCCCATCCGACTGAGGGTGAAAATTCGTGCTAAAGTTTAACTTCGTTCCCATAGCCTCTTGCAACGCTCCCCAAAATCTCGAGGTGAACCTCGGGTCACGATCTGACACGATACTAACTGGAACTCCATGTAACCTTACGATCTCTTGAACATACAATGCTGCCAACTGACTCAATGAATATGTCATCGCAATAGGTATGAAGTGAGCTGATTTCGTTAACCTATCCACAACAACCCAAACAGCGTCAAAGCCTCGACGAGTATGCGGCAATCCTGTCACGAAATCCATCGTAATATGTTCCCACTTCCATTCCAGAATCTCCAATGGTTGTAACAACCTTGCGGGTCTTTGATGTTCAGCTTTCACTTGTTGACATGTTAAACATCTGGATACATACTCCGCTACTTCTCGTTTCATGCCACTCCACCAAAACTGTTTCTTCAAATCCCTATACATTTTCGTGCTTCCTGGATGTATAGTATACTTAGCCTTGTGAGCTTCATCAAGCACTTGTCGTTTAACTGTTTCATTTGATGGAACACAAAATCTCCCTTGAAAAGTAAGGATATCATCCTTATGCATCGCAAAGTCAAGTGTTTTGTCCTCGCTCAATTCCGTAATTATCTTTTCAAACTCCGGATCACTAACCTGGGCCTCTTTAATTTGTTGTAGTAAAACTGGCGTAGCTCGAACATTTGCAAAAATTACACCACGCTCCGTCATACTAAGACTCAAATCCTTCAAATCCTCTAACATCTTCCACTCATGAACCATCATACACGAAATATACGTCTTTCTACTCAAAGCATCCGCAACTGCATTTGCTTTCCCCAGGTGATAGAGAATAGTACAATTATGGTCTTTCAACTTTTTCATCCATCGACGCTGTCTCATGTTTAACTCCTTTTGTGAGAAAAGGTATTTCAGACTCTTATGATCCGTGAAGACCTCAAATTTTGCCCCGTAAAGGTAATGCTTCCATTTGTGTAACGCAAACATAATCGCAGCCAATTCTAGGTCATGAGTAGGGTAGTTCCATTCCGCATCTTTTAACTTCCTTGAAGCATATGCAATAACCTTCCCATTTTGCATAAGTACACAACCCAACCCTTCCTTGGATGCATCGCTGTAAATCATGAAGTTATCACCACCACTAGGTAATGCCAGTACAGGAGTTGTCGTCAATCGTCGCTTCAACTCTTGAAAACTATTCTCGCACTTATCATCCCATACAAACGGTGTTGTCTTCTTTGTCAAGTTCGTCATAGGAGTAGCAATCTTTGAAAACCCCTCAATAAATCTTCGATAGTAACCTGCTAAACCCAAGAAACTTTGGATCTTAGTCACTGAAGTTGGTCTCTTCTAATTCGTTACTGCTTCCACTTTTGATAGATCCACCGCTATCCCATCCTTCGAAACGACATGCCCCAGAAAAGATACCTCTTCGAGCCAAAAAGCACATTTACTAAATTTGGCAAATAACTTCTTCTCCCGAAGGACTGATAACACCAATCTCAAATGTTGCGCATGTTCTTCCTGCGATTTAGAGTATACAAGAATGTCGTCGATGAATACCACCACAAAGCAATCCAAATACTCGTGAAATACCCGATTCATCAAATCCATGAATACCGCCGGCGCATTCATCAACCCGAATGGCATATCAACAAACTCATAATGACCATACCTCGTGCGAAAGGCTGTCTTAGGAACATCTTCAACTCGTACCTTCAACTGGTGGTAACCACTTCTCAAGTCTAGTTTGGAATACACTACAGACCCCTGCAACTGATCGAACAATTCATCAATGTGTGGTAGAGGATACTTTTTCTTGATTGTTACTTGATTCAATTGCCTGTAATCAATACACAACCTCAAAGTACCATCTTTCTTTCTCACAAACAACACCGGTGCACCCCACGGTGATACACTTGGTTTAATAAACTCCCTATCAAGCAATTCTTACAACTGCTCTTTCAACTCTGCCGGTGCCATTCTATACGGAGCTTTAGAAATTGGAGTAGTTCCCGGCAATAATTCAATACAAAACTCAACTTCTCTATCAGGAGGCAAAGTATAGTCGATAGAGAATACATCAGAGAATTCACAAACCACAGGAACTTCTTTTAACACCGGTGTAGCAATACTTTTGTCAACCACACATGCCAAATAACCCGCGCAACCATGCGATAACAACTTCCTAGATTTCAAAGCAGAAATAACATGTAACTCACTTTTAACAGCATCACCCACAAACACAAATTCAGGCACACCCGGCATAGAAAAAGTAACTTTCTTTCTATGACAATCTACTAAAGTATGATATGCACATAACCAATCCATGCCAAGTATCACATCAAAATCACGTATGGGTAATATTACTAAATCAGCATGCAAAGTGTGATCACCTAAAAATATATCACAAGCTCGGTACACATCCGAAGCCAACATATGCTCTCCCAACGGGGTAGACACCTCAAGCACAAAAGATAACGACTGGGGCAACACACACAAGTTGTTCACGAAATGAGATGCAACATATGAATGCGATGAGCCAGGGTCTATAAGAACTCGTGCTCTATTACCGAAGATAGAAAGACTAGCTCCTATTACTGACGTAAACTCTGGCACTCCGCGTTGATCAAGCGCAAACACACGACCCTGAACCTTAGGCCTACCGTCGCTATCTCTCTTCGTACTGCTAAATTGCACACTTGCGCTCCCAGCTTGACTATTCTTCAATTTAGGACAATCTCTCTTTTGGTGACCAACCTCCTTGCAATAGAAACATTGACCCAGCCAACTTCCCCCTTTGCTATAACACTTATCTTCTGAGTGCCTTGGTTTCGAACAATAGCTACATATTTGCAGTGTACCTCGCTGACCCTGGAAAGATGTGGTACTATTATTTCTCCCACTAGATTGTTGCCCTTGTTGCCCATCGGACTATCCTCTCCTCTGATTCCCCCTGCGATTGTAATTGTTACCACCACTATACCGGTTACCCGAACTCTGTCCCCGTCCCTGATTCTGTGATGATTGCTGAAAGTTGTTCAAACTTTTCCCTCGATGCTCCTCTATATCACCTTTTATCCCATAAGCCCGATCGACAGCACTCCTATAATCAGCAAGTTGTAAAGACAACAACTGTTTCCTGTACTTAGTCTTCAACCCCTTAATGAATTTAGGTGCCTCCCTCGTTTCATTAGGAACCAAGTGACTACAGTAACGAGCCAATTCTGTGAACTTGGCCGAATACTGTGCCACTGACATATTCCCTTGCTCCAAATCGTAGAATTCCCGTTCTCTTCTTTCGCGAACCACTTCCAGAACATACTGCGCTTTAAACTCCCTCAAGAAGTTGGGCCAACTGTACGGTTCTCCCTATAAGTCCCAGCTTCCCTGTAGTACCTGCCACCAATGTTTAGCCACTCCCTCCAGTTTAAACACAGCTAAGGTAACCTTTTCATCATCATTGCAACCCAAAGCTGCGAATATCTTGATTATATGCTCGATCAACAATTCCGCCTTCGTGGCATCCGGCTCTCCAAGAAAGACACGTGGTTTCATCTTCAAGAAACGTTCAAGAGTAGTAGTGTGATTTCTGGGCCTCACCTCAGGCTGTGGTACTTCAACTTCCGGTTGTGGAGCTTCTACTTCCGGTGAAGGTGCTGCTCCCCCATTAATTCGCTCAGTCATTTGATTCATCAATTCCATCATTTTTCCAAACATAACTGTCATATTTTCATTCTGATTCTCCTGGTTCGGTTCAGGAGGGACATTAGGCGGACGATTAACATCCTCATCTCGACCATCATTCCCACTGGCACTCGTACCAACTCTACTAGTACTCGCTCCGAGCCTAGTCCGCACCATTTTAACCTACACACAACACTCGGCGTTAAATTCTCAATAATAAAACCATACCCACTTAGGCCATGGAACCTATCCTGGCGAATAGCTAACATAAGCTCTGATACCAACTGTGGCGCCCCGACCCGGATCTCTAAATGAAATCCCGAGGTCGAGTCGTCAAAACAACACAACAACAAGAAGAGTACGTGGCATAACCACCCGTACTTACTACAAAGCACTATTGATAAAACCTGATTTAATAAAAACAAGTCTTCGGCAAAACTACAGCCGGAATCCAACAACTAAAACCACAAGTCTAAAACTCGTGAAACAAAACAACTACAACAATAACAACAGTCACAACATGCCAGAATATGAGACATAAACCACGAGCTACAACTTGCTCGGGAAAGAAACTGACTTAACAACAAGGCTATACACGAGCACGACATACATACGTCGGCTACCAAAAGAATATTTAAAACAACACCAAAGAAGTACTACCCACAGTAAAGTTTATATAACTTCATAAACCGTTCGTCCTTACCAAAAGAAAATAACTATCTAGAAACAAGATTCTCGAGCTACCAAACGCGGACGACCTGCAAGCTAACGTGAACCCTTTCCGGTCTCACTGTGAACTCCCTGGCTGGCTTGGATCTAAGGAAAAACATTTAAACAACAAACGGGGTGAGTCGAAACTTAATAAGTTACTAAATGCAACTACATGACATGGCATAATGCTCGATTAATAAACGTAACATGGTAATAGCATTAATATACCACAATTAAACATATATCATCATCTTTGATATACAAACCACGTATCTCATATAGCACCTTGATATACACATAAGTGCTCGCGTTTAAATTACGTTACAAAGGATATCGTATCTCTTTCTTCAACCTTGTGTAGCTCCTGCAATACACAAATAACCAATAGTGCCTCGATACCCGTGTACGTAGTATCGACGTCCTCGACTAATCCCATCGAGTTCAACTAGCAAGCCAAAGTCATGCGTATTGCTACAACAGTGGGGCTACTTCTCAACTGTGGCCAACAGAAGAGGGGTGTGTGAACTCCAGTACGGCGACTTGTAGCAATCACAAACGTTGATTTTTAAAGACTATAAGTCATCCCACCATAACATTAGTAATGACACCGCCAGCTGGACTTACACAACACACAAGTAGGTATTCTTACTCAACTTATACAAATAATCGTCAAGTTCAAAAGTAGTGAACTTAACAAATAACACATAGACTATATTATTCTACCACGTATGATCATCAACATATTGTTCAAGAATCTCAAACACAATTTCAGAGCTAATTTACTAGTCTCTAACATATCAGTATCAAATACTCGGAGGCCGACATCCATATCAATTGAACTCTAATTTTCGTAGTAATTTAACTTGTGATTCAGAGAATTATAATTTTCCCAAAAATCCACTTTTGGTGTCATTTCTTAAAGTTCATAAAATTGGGTATAATTGCTATATGCAATTTTCACCATTTAAAGTCTCTAACATGTTCTTTAGTTCAATTCCATAGTTGAGCTCTTAAATTCAACATGCAACATCATCCAAACCCAACACTTAACACATAAACATGTTATACATCTCAACATATCATTTAGACATGAATATACCAAGTATACAAGTCATGCATGTATAATTAAGAACAAGTATGCAATAGTTTCTAAGCATACAAAAGGGGGTTAGTAACTTACCTAGAATATGGAAATCAAACCAATGAAATGCAAATCAAAGCCTTCTAAGTTGGTCCCCAAGTCACCCTCTACACTTTGATGGTCTTGGATCAAAATTTGGATGGTTGGATGAGGAGATGTGATCTACACACATTAGTCTCACACTCAATCTCCCACACAAGCTCTCTAAGTTTCCAAGGAAGAAGATATGAGGAAATGAAGTGTATTAGAGTCTCTCACATGATTGAGAGTAACTAAAGGCTGGTCAAAAAGGGTCAAAGGTCGGGTTTAATCTCAACCATTGGATGGAGATTAAATGGTCACACAACTTAAAATTCAGTCAAACAAAATAACAGAGTACGATGTTATGCGGCCGCACTATGCGGACGCATAGCTCCTAAGCGAGCTCCTAAAGTGGCCGCATGGTTTCCAGAAAGTTTATGATTCTAAGCAAGCTAGCACTATGCGAACGCATAGATCTTATGCGAGCGCCTAGGGCGGCCGCATAGAATCCAGAAAGTTGGGGTTTTGGACAAGCTCGTACAATGCGGCTGCATAGGGGCTCGTTCAGGACAAAAAAGGCTTCTAAACACATCAAAGTGATTCTAAAATATACCCAAGTCACCCTAAGGTGATACCAACCTCAAATCAAGTTTAAGAAACAACCACAACACAATCCAAACCGCATATTATGAAGCTATGAATGCTCACCAATGCAAATACGAACAACTATGAAACTTCAAGTACATATCAATATACATGAGAAGTGTACAACTAACTCAAATGCAAGCATATTGAATGATATATGCATATGAAATGACAATGTCAATATAAGAGGTTTAGGAATTGGGTGAATGCAAATAATACAAATGGTGCAGGCGTTACACCTTAGGTTTAGGAAGGTAATATCAATGGGATCTTTACGTTAGGCGAGTGAAATCTAGCCCGTGAACCCGCCATCTATCATAATTTTTCGCTGCGATTTCATTAAATTCCATATACACTTCGTGCACAAGTCAACAAGTCCTACAAACAGCAACGTATACGCATCAACTGCCCCTTTTATTTTTGAAAGGAACCAAGCCCAATTATCCCTATTTTTAGACTTATGACCGCAAATGCAAACGGGAAATACCTGCAACATATGAATAATATTTAATCAAAATTACATTTGCGATGCATCAAAGTGTGCATCGCAATGCATTAAAGTGTGCATACTTGTACCAAAAAATTATTATTTTTATGCATCGCGATGCACAACTTTTTATTTCGATGCACATTATTCTACTCAAGTAAAAATATAACATTTGTGATGCATACCAATGTGCATCGCGATGCACAATAGTGTACTACAAAGTACTAATTTTGTACATCGCAATGTACAACTTTTATTTCTATTGCACACATATACTGAATGTATTATCTTATTAAATATAAGTACAACAGGGGCATAAACATGAACACACTATGATAATAATCAAAATAATGTCAAAACAAAAGAAAAAATGTAGAAAATTGGACGTACCTTGATTTACATCCTTGGCCGCAGCAGACAAAAGGGTGCCCTTAAATCAAGATTTCATAAATGTGTCATCGATGAACAATATATGACGGCAGTTGTTGAAACCATCTACGGATGCCCAAAATGAAATGAACAACCTACTGAATCAATTCGTAACATCGTCCGATTCCAAGAAAGTAAAGCTACCCAGATTATTATATATTATGCAACGCTTTAACATACCACTGCAGCTCCTGAAAAAATTCTTTGTAACAACTAAAAAGGTTCTTTTGAGCCTTCTCGTCGCCCTTCCATGCCTTAATGTATGATATCTCAATGACATAATTGGTCCTCATGTGATCAATTACATCAATCGGCTAATAGCTTGGTCGACTGCGAACATGGTCAAGAATCAAGTGCGCAATTATACCACAGCACATCCTTTTTGAGTTATTATCGTCAACCCTAGTCAAATAAAAACTGTGTGAAAGGTTGCACTTGTATATGGTTACTGATTTATCAATAGATAAAGATGCCTTGATGAACCAACTGCAATCATCACTGAATTTTTTTTCACATGCAACACTAGTTCTCTTATTGTTGTTCTTAATGTAAATAAATTCAAATTCAATCTTGAATGAATACTTTATAAGCTGCGTACGAAAATCTTTCATTACACCTTTAAATGTTTGACCAACACCAGTAATAAGAGATACCCAACTAGAATTCAAAAGTTTCTTTAGTGTTTGAATAGAGACATATGTCGTAACATGGGACACGTTCATCATTGCTTTCAGAACTTGAAGAATTGGTACACTTACTTTGACTATTTTGCTCATTACATTGCTGTGCATTGCCAAATAGATGTGGTGTATTGCGATCCACAACTTTTCCTTTACCGTTGTCCAATGCTTGTGCATCGCGATGAAACTCTTGTGCATAGTCTGCAATAACTATTGCATCGTATGCGCTCTCTGCAATCTCATCTCGATTTTTACATTCTTTATTAATCCCGTAAGTTAAACCATTATCAGCTTCAAATACATCAACAATGATAATGCAAACTGATAAAATTTTGGCCAATGACACCATGATTTTGAAATCTTCTTCGCTGGTTAACAACAATTATTGTGTGATCCTACAGTGTATTTTAAAGTACAATTATCCGATTAAAAATTAAAATATTTTTCTCTAATGCATTCTATCAACTCAGATAAACCAAAATTATATGGAACTTTTAAAACAATGGTATCTCCTCTGAATTTCAACAACAACATAACAGCAGTTTTCATTGAATATATTGATTTTGATTTCACAATGAATTCGATCTTCTGCTTATTCGTTTTCGTTTTTTAAGTTTCTTCAAGTTGATATGAATGAAAATTTTAGTAAAAAATTATAATGAAAATAAATACGAGATTTACAAGAGTAAATCAAGGAAGACGTAGCTTAATAAACGTGATAGGTTGTTACGGAGACATTTTAGGAACAATTGATCAATTTATCACTTAAAATTGACTCAAGCGATTGAAAAGAATTATAGGGAACTAAAGCAGTTGAAAATCTGTAAAATGGGACCGGCTCGCAATTATTCCAAAAAAACGGAGTTTATTGGTTTTTTCAATGTTGTTATCCTTATGGTAGTTTTTGGGCTCGGCCCAATACTGAAGTCACCTTTAGTTTGCTTAGTTAGAATTCGCCTATTGTTGGACTGCACTTGGCCATCTTTTAGGCATAGCGTTAAGCTTAGCCTGAGTTTAAGCTGGACAACTATTGGACAAATGCCAACCCATTCCAGTCCAATATCACGGTAAGACAATATTAACTACTTTTCTTCCAAGTCTTGAATTTGGATTTTGAAGAAATGATATTTTTTTAATTTAATTGCTTCTCACTTCTAATTTTATAGTTTGAAATCGAGTTGTCAAATATAGTACTCCCTCCGTTCCAGGCAAAGAGTTCACTTTTGACTTTTTTTAGTCAACTAAGCTAAAGTTTGACCAATAATTAATATAAATCTAGTGATTTTTACAAAGTTATTAAAGTTATAATCCATAGTATTATTAAGATAGTTTTTAATTAATGAAATTTTATTTCTTAAAACATAAGTAAAGTATGTAAATTTTTTATTTGATTTAGTCTTATGTTGACTTCTATAAAAGGAAAGTGGACTCTTTACCTGGAACGGAGAGAGTAACTTAAATAAATTTGCGACCCAATAAATTCAGAAATGATTTAGGGTATGTTCTCTGAGATTTAGGATTTTGGTTTTTGTTTTCTTTTTTTTTCTTTTTTTTTTTTTTTTCCCTTTTTCTCTTTTTGTTCCTACTAGCTTCTCTCTATTTTTCTCATATTTTTTTATTCAATTATTACAAATACGAAATCTAACATCAAAATTCTCGTCTCAAACACACCATTAATTACTCAGAATGTATGACCATGACCAGAAATATGACACATCTCAATATTTGAAGTTAAAATAGCATAGGATACAATTAATATTTGAAATTAAAATAGCATCATCAAAGCGTTCATAAATGGATTTATACTTTGAGTTTCCATAAATATAAAGGCCTGATTTTTGTGGTTTTAGACTTGCTCTCTCTTTGATCTCACTGCTTTCTCTTTATCTCTATTTTACTTTTTCTTTAATCAATACAAAACAAAATTTAAAATCTAAAACCAAACTCCTAAATCACGAAGGCAATTCAAACGCATCCTAAAGAATTTAATGAGCTACTAATTATAAAAAGAGAGAGTCTATTTTCACTATAATACTAGTAATTTAACCCGTGCTCCGCACGGGTTATCATTTAGTTTAGGGTGATTTAGAATAATATTGCATGTTTTTAAAATTTTCTTGATTGATTTATAAAAATTGATGTATCATTTTAGAAAATTGACCTATGGTTGCGATACCACAATAATATTACTAAAATTCTTCTACTAATGGATTTAATGAGTGTTTTTTTTTATCAAAGTATTTAAAGAATGTTATATACCGCAATATTATACCTACAGTATTTAGCTAAGACTATTAGCTAATGACATCCTCCCTGAAATTTAAAAGGTCAAACCATGAAAATAAAGATTTAACAACTATGATTGAGGTGACAAACTCATTGGTAACATTGCTTTGTTTTGTTTTTCTAACCTTTCATTTCCTTGTTAATTGTTAAAATTCTTCTACTTATATATTTGAATAAAGTTATATACTGACATATTCCCTAGAATTCTAAAAGTCCGTATATATATTTTTATGAACTTGAAGGAGTCACTTACCTTTTCTTCGGCATCATGAAAGTAAAGATTAAAAGCTTTGTTGTTCTAGTCATGAGTGATAGAATCTAAAAATAATTACCAAAAAACAAATATCAAGAAGATAATATGTTGGTTGAATTAAAAGTACAATAGAAAATAAAAAACTATTGAAGAAGGGTGGAAAAGAACTCAATAAAATGATTAGATCTTACCTATCGATAGACATATAAGAATAACTCTGAGTGAGAAACTTCAAACACTAATTAGCCATAAACATGATATTCATATGATAATTAACACTACACTGTCGAGTGGCATTATTTAAAAAAATAAATAAAAATACATATTTGTAGTCATGAACCATCTTGTCCCATTTTTAAATGACCCAAAAAATTATACGTATAACTGAAAAGAATTGTAACACATTTGATATCGCATATTTTGATATTTTACAAAAATATTAATCAAAATAAATGGATAATGTAGTACATGAGTCACGTAACTCACTTAACTATAATATATGTAGTATTCTAAATAAATGCATAAAATATAAATAGTTGAGTTGGTTTAAGTTGAGTGTTTATATTTGAAAGGTTGTAAGTTCAAGTCTCATTATCGAAAATCATTTTGTTTTGTTTTCCTAGCTTCTCTTTGTCAATAGCTAAAGTTCTTCTACAAATATATTTAAAGAATATTATATACCACAATATTATACCTATAGGGGTCGTTTGGTAGTCGGATAAATAGGGGGATAACACTAAATTATCCTAATTTTGTGTTTGGTAGAATTTATGCATGTCGTATAAAATTATCCGTATACCCGGATAACCCACTTATCAGGGAGTAAATAATACCTCACCCCCCCTGTTATTATTTAGTCCCGGATAAGAATAAAACGAGACTACTTCTTACATCCGGAATTGCCCTTGGTCGCTGCTAGCAAGTCATCTAACCCTACCCTTTTGCCAGTTGACAACGTGAGACGGCTGTGTTATTCAAGGATCAACGACAAGAAGCTTATCGTCCCTTCTGATCAAGCTCTTGATTTAGGTTAGTTTTTTTTTTTTTTTTTCTTTCGTTTACTTGTCTCTATTACTCAGGCGACATGATTGCAATTGTGTTTATCATTGTGTGCCTTGTGTTTTTTTCTTCTCATTTTCTTTCGGTGGTTATAGGTATATATGCTTTGATTCTTGACGTTGAAATTGTTGGGCTCAACTGTAAGGCTCAGTTCTAATTTTGGTTTTAGTTTTCTTCAAGTCGGAATTATTATTGTCTTGTACCCGTAAGATTAGGTTGATAGCATTACAATCTTTCCTTGTCATGAATCTGTCAAATTATGTCCATTATTGGCATTTGCAGCAGCAATCAAATATGTTGGTACTTCATGTCTATTATGTCCAATTGGTTGCTAGTTTGCAATTCTCATACCGCAAATATACTTTAGCTCTTGTGGTTTTGTTTTGTGTTGGGGAAATCAATTAGAGCATCTTTGAGGGACTTTAGAGCTTAATATATTAAATTTCGACCATAACTATGTACATGTTGTAAGAGTTTAGCAATAGGTAGCGATTACAACAGATTTGGCAATTGTTAACTTTGACATTTGATCTATGGTTCCATAGTATCCTTTCCTCCTACCATGGACTCTATCCCCTGAGGATAGTAGATGGAGTACCTTACTTTCTTTACAATTTCTAGCATTTCTTTGCTTGCAAAGACTTTCTACCTCCTTACTCAACTTCCTAATCAGATACAGTAGTTATTGGATCATGGCCCAGAGTATGTAATGTATATCCTTCTTTGTGTTATGTTTTGTAGTAATTATTCATGTATATAAATGTTTATCTAAATACGTGGTTTAGTAATTGTGAATAGTCTTGCAAGGCAACTATTATTTATAGCTGATATGATTAAGAAAGCTTGTGCCCTAACATATTTTGATACTGGTTAAGAGCAATGAACCATTGAGATTCTTAATTGTGCCATTTGGTCATAAAAGGTCCAAGAAAAATCTTGTGTACTAGTTTGTTGGATATTTGATACTTTGAAATGCTCTGTTTATTTATTGGATTGCAATGAACATCCATGTTACCTTGATTGCGGACTGATTTAGTTTTTGGAATAGAAGTTATTGAAAACTATTACTTTCTAAATATATGATATAAATAAATAAAAAGGGAACGAAAAAAAACCTAAATGAACTGAGTTAGACAGATATTCTCTGCTAAAGTATATTAGGGAAAATATAGTTTTAACTGTATTACTCTGTTTATTAATAGTTTTAATTGTGTTTATTTCTGTCAATTTTATGTAAAGATGGACATTGACTCTATGCAAGAAAATGATCATGAAGAAGAAGTATCTACAATGATCGTTGTAGAAAATATGACGGCCGAGATTAATTTCATGTTACAACTGATTCTCACAGTTGTTAACTTCACGATAGAGAGTTTTTTGAAATCTAAAAGAAAGAAGGCTACCAAATATAGCATGCATGTGAGGATACCTTCTCAGGTTAATAATCTTTCTAGATTAGTTGGTAATAATGACAGGGTATGCACCGACGAGTTGCGTATGAATATGAGAACATTTAAGATATTGTGTGAGATGATTCATAATGTTGGGGGCGTAACTCATTCTAAGTATGTTAGCTTAGAAGAAAAAGTAGCTATTTTTCTATTCGTACTTGCCCATCACACAAAGAACCGTTTACTCCAATACATAATGCAAAGGTCAGGAGAGACAATCAGTCACTATTTTCATGAGATACTTGGTGCTGTGCTGATGCTACATAATCGGTTGTTAGTGAGACCGGATCCAGTTCCTCCAAACTCACACGATTCGAGGTGGAATATATTTGAGGTAATTGATAGTCTTAATTACTTAAGCATATTTAGAAATTTTTATGTAAATTAATTAAACATATTAATTATAACATACTAATCCTCCTTGTAATCAATTTTTGTTATAGAGATGTTTGGGAGCCCTAGATGGTACATATATACCGGTTCGTGTAGGGGATGAAGACAAGGTGAGGTATAGATCACGGAAGGGGGAGATAGCCATCAATGTATTGGGAGTGGTCGATAGAAACATGAACTTTACCTTTATATTGTCTGGGTGGGAAGGATCGGCAGCAGATGGTAGAGTTTTACGTGATGCCATAACTAGGGTGGATGGATTGAAGATTCCAACCGGTAAAATTTAATTTCACATTTCATAATATGTAAATCAGAGTAGTATACTAAAAAATTCAAACTAACAATAATTTATATCAATTAGGTCAATACTATTTGGCTGATGCAGGGTACACAAATGGCCCAGGGTTCTTAGTACCATATAAAGGTCAAAGGTATCATCTTGCAACGTTTCGTGGTGGAGTAAATCAGCCTCAAAATCATGAAGAGTATTTCAATATGAGGCATGCACAAGCACGTAACGTAATTGAGAGGTGCTTTGGGATAATGAAGATGAGGTGGGCAATACTTAGAGGACCATCCCATTACTCTGTCAAGACACATAGTAGAATAGTTATGGCCTGTGCCTATATCCACAATCTAATTCGTCAAGAGATGCATGTTGATCCCGTAGAAGCGGAATATGACGAATTGGAACAACAAAATATTGAACAAAATATTGCACAAAATATTGAACAAAATGAAGAGATTGAGTATGTTGACGCAGTTGAGACAACCAATGAGTGGACAGCATGGAGGGATGAATTAGCTCACAGTTTCAATGAATATGCACTTTAACCATTAATCATTGGTGTATAACTTTTAATTTGTAGTAGTTTGACAATGTATAATGTACTTGTTACCATATGATTTATAGTTGGTTGATTTTTACTATTGTTATCTATGGTTGTATATTTAAATGATTTTTCAATTTGATATTGTAGTTATTTGAAAGAGATGGAATCAGCCAGTGCCAGAGCAAAAAGAAGGGTTTGGACTAGAACTGAAGAATTAAAGCTGATAGCGTGCTTAAAAAGTATGTCTGCTAACCCAGCATGGAAATCAACGGATGGAGGACGCAACTTCAAAAAGGGTTACATATATCAATTGGAGAAAGATTTGACTGAGTTGTTACCGGGGACTGATTTAAAAGCGGTACCCCACATTGAGTCTAAGATAAAGACTTGGCAACTTGCATTGAAAGTTATAAATGGGTTGGCTAGTCAAACTGGTGTTGGGTGGGATGACAATGCAAATATGATAGTTGTTGATAACGAAGATGATTGGCAAGTATATTTGAAGGTAAATGATTTGTTATATATATTTTGATGTGAGTTACTTAAAAATATCTCATAGATTATATTGCATAATGTGATTGGGATTGTGATTTTTTTTTTAATTGTAGAAAGAACTAGATGCTAAGAGAATGAGGGGGAAGTCATTCGAGTTGTACAAGGAATGGAAGGAAATATGGGGAATTGATCGAGCAACCGGTGTTGATTCAGAGACACCCAGTCGTGCAGCTGAAGCAATAAGGGCAGGTGTTGATATAATTGATGTGGATGGTGTGGAGGCTGAGGCTGATGGTCTTGAGGACATTTCTCCATCTGATTCAACAACGCAATCTCGAGATGGTCAGAACAATGATTTGGTTGGTGGTTCTAGTGGTTCTAAAGGGAAAAGAAAGAGGGATAATGACATTAAAGGGAAGAGAAAAAGAGATAGTGTCGTTGAAGCTATGGCTAACCAACTTAGTGAAACAATCCTCAAAGGTGTCAACATCCTAGCTGATACACAAACCAAGAATATGACAACTATTTGTACCCGACTCGGACACGAGGTTGATAAGAGCGAAAAGAGGCGTAACTTTCCCACAATGTTGAAGGAGCTTAATTTGAGTGAGGACGAGGAATTAGATGTAATTTCTATGATGGGCACAGATGATAAACAGATTGACTTATTCATGGGTTTTTCTGAATCTCAGCGCGTGAGATGGGTTCGCAGGCTCTTGGAGGGAAATCTTAGATCAATGTAGTCTTTTGTGGAGGACTTGTCAAAAGCACTTTATTATCTTTATTTCGAAATAGACTAGATGTCTTTTAACGATACATCTTTATTACGAAATTAATATTAGTATTTTTTGGTGTTTAACATATATTTTTAGACTAATGTTATTATTTTTGTAATGTTTAACTTTGATTTGAGTAAACTATTTGTGAGTCTAATGGTTTTTGAGTAAAGTATTGGTTAGTGCAATTAGATTTGATTCATAAAATTGATTCAGCACGGATGAAGATGAGAATGATGATTGTCATTAGACCTTGGAGCGACCTTGGAGCATTACTATTGGCAAGTAGATATGCATGGCATGCACCGGATGAACAACTATGGTGGAGTTTGGGACTTAACACAAAACATTTTAAAAATAAACTTGTTCTTCTTCAGGCAATATATTGCCGATGACTTATGCTTGCGAGGACATGACACTATAATTGACTAAAATGCAAGATAATAGTTTAGTGTAATATGAGGGTATTTTTGGAAAAATAATGTTATGCTGAAATTAATACTGGCTACCAAACATCGTATAAGATAATTAGGGAGATAAATTAATACTATCCATAATCTACCAAACGTCTCATAACTCTATAACCGAGATAAAATAATAATGGATAAAATAATCTACTTTTCTCGTATTATTTAGTGCTATCCAGGTTTGCTACCAAACGCCCCCATAGTACTTTAGCTAAGACTAATAGCTAATGACATCCTCCCTAGAATTCAAAAGGTCAAGCCATGAGAATGAAGCTTTAACAACTATGGGTGAGGTGGCAAACTCATAGGCCTCCTCACCAACTTTAAATATATATATATATAGATTTGCTTATCCACTACATTCACTAAAACTTAATTAGGTTAAGCAATGTCTTGAAACAATTGCCCTTCACACCCAATTAAGTTATTTTTATCCTTTATTTGTTTTTACAAATAGCATTATATGCAATCATACACATGAAAATAAAAAAAATTGTATGCAAAAATTAGAAAATATAAATGAAATATCTAAATAGAAAATAATGCATAAGTCTAATTTCTTTCTCTTACAAATAAAAAAATATAAATGACAAATTAGACTAAAGAAATGAGTGACATGAGTTATATAATACTATTAAATTACGAAGCACAAATTATGAATTTTAAATAAATAACTTTGAATGGAAAATTAATTAATGAATATATGTTTAGCGATTGTTTAAAAGATTTTTATAATAAATTGGCAATTATACAACATCTTTTAGTTTTTTAATTTGACATTAATATCAATTTTCTTTTAAAAAAAATAGTTGAAGAAATTAAATAAAAAATAATGGATAGACTAATTTTTTAGTGTTGACGAATAGGTATAATTATTTGAGAAGATATGAAAAATAAAAAATGATTTTAAGTTATAAAGAAATAAAATAAAATAAGGCAAGTAGTTGATTATAAAACATGACAAGTATTTAAAGGACAATTATGTCATGACAATCATTTATTCATTTAACCATTAATAAATGTAGTGAATTAGCAAAATTTGTAGTGGAAATAGACTCTCCCTTATAAAAATTATCATTATTGTTTGGTATTGTTGTATATACAAACCAAAAAAATGTCTAACATAAGCGATTTATCCATTTAAACCTCTAATACAAAATCTCTAGAGTTGAGTGTAGGTAGAGTTGATGGAGTTTATAGTCAAGATTTGACAAACCAAAAGTTGACTCATCCAATAGTAAAGATGAGCTGACTTTGTTTATTCAAAAACTAAGTAATTTTGAAATTGCTGATCTCAACCGATTTTACTTTAAGCCCCACCCAATCACCCATGTTAAATGTAAAACAAATTATGGGACGGTACACTTTGATATATTTTTAATTGCTTTAATACTTTATGTTTTTTTCAAACTGACAAAAGACAAAGAGTTTAATTACGAATCATTAATTTGAAATTGCGATGCACAAAAGTACATTTTGCCAGTTTAAAAGAAATATAAATACTAAAGCGATTAAAAATCTCTAAAGTGTATCGGCTCGAATTTTTCTCTTAAATGTAATTGCCCATGTTTGGGCTTAAGATGTTGGTCCACTCTTGACTAAGGCCAGATCAGTTTTAAATTTGAAAAAATTGTGAGCTGGTATACTTTCTTAAATATTCAACTGTTAAAGTCCATGATATTAAATTTAAATCGCTAATTTCTTCTTTGATGAATAAATGCATAAATTATTCCTAAAATATCCCCAAAAAATTTAAAGACAACACACAATTTCACTTCCCCTATATCTCTCCCCCAATGCATTTCAAATTATAACTGTTTCACAAGAATCCATAGGTCGACAGTGAACTTCATTGGATTTACCGATTAAAGCTATCTTAACTAATGAAACTGGGAGCAAGGGCAAAGGATTTGAAAAAAGAAAAGGAAATTTTTTGATACGAGAGATCTTCATGGAGTGTGTATTATAATCTTGCCGTCATGAAATCGGAGAGATCTGTAGAAGTGTATGGATTCTTGAATAATCAGCTTGTTTTACATATGTTGCTTACACAGATATATATACAGGATACATCAAGAATTAGTTTAATGTATACAAGAATGCACAAAGTCAAGTCAGGGGCTGTTTGAGAAACCAATGACCTGCTGTGATGCTTGGTCTCTCATGGTACGTCTGTCACCCTCCCGCAAGCTAGACGGAGGTGGCCGAAGGCGTAGCTTGGAGCAGAGAAGGTTAAAATGCACTTTACTGAGGCCTTTAGAAAATAAGTCAGCAAGTTGATCATTTGTGGAGACATATGACAGCTTAAGAGACTTTTGTTGAACGAGTTCCCGGACAAAGTGATAATCAATTTCAATGTGGCGGGTTCGAGCATGGAAGACTGGGTTTCGAGCCATTTGGAGAGCAGAGAGATTGTCACAGAATAGTGTGGGAGGTTGATGAAGTGGAATATTTAGTTCGCGAAACAGGTAAGTAAACCAACGAACCTCAGCTGCTGTGATAGCAAGGGCTCAGTATTCTGCTTCACTGCTGGAGCGAGAAACTGTTGTTTGTTTCTTAGCTGACCACGAAACTAAATTGGAACCAACGAAGACACATGAGCCCGTAGTCGATCGTCAATCATTCGGGTCCCCGGCCCAATCTGCATCCGAATATGCCCAAAGAGATAGGTCGGATGACTTGTAAAACATCAAACCTTTTGTAAGGGATCCTTTGACATAGCGGAGAATTCGCTTTGCTGCTTGAAGGTGGGTGGACCGAGGGTGTTGCATAAATTGGCAGATTTGATTGACGGCAAAGGAAATATCGGGACGAGTTAACGTGAGATATTGGAGGCCACCAACCATGCTTCGGTATAGAGTGGGATCTGGAAGTGGGTCACCTTCATCTAGAGAAAGGTGAGTGTGTGAAGCAATAGGGGTGGCACATGGTTTACAATTTTTCATATTGAAACGAGTCAGAAGATTAGCAGTATAGCGAGACTGTTGGAGATGAAGGTGAGTGGAGGTTCTGGTTGTTTCAACACCAAGAAAATAACCCAGGTTGCCGAGCTGACGGCTATCAAAGGTAGCACATAATTGATCAATGAATGCCGAGACTGAAGATGGACATGAGCCAGTGACGATTAAATCGTCTACATATACAAGAATGACCAAGGTAGAAGAGTTATCGTGGCGGATGAACAAGGAGCTATCCGTCCGACTGTTAAAAAATCCAAGATGAGTTAGGAACTCGGAGAGGCGATGGAACCAGGCTCTAGGTGACTGCTTCAAGCCGTATAAAGCCCGATGTAACTTGCACACATGTGTGGGTTTAGTTTGATCTACGAAACCAGGAGGTTGAGCCATATATACTTCTTCGGACAAAAAGCCATTTAGAAAGGCATTCCTAACATCCAATTGTTTAATTGGCCAGTCCCGGGAGTGAGCGATGGAGAGAACAGTGCGAATTGTTGCGGATTTGACCACTGGACTGAACGTTTCGTCATAATCAAGACCCTCTTGTTGATTAAAGCCCTTGGCGACAAGACGGGCTTTGTATCGATCGATTGAACCATCCGCTTTTCGTTTGATACGGTAGACCCAACGACATCCAACAATATTCATGGAGTGAGATGAAGGCGCAAGTGTCCATGTGTTGTTTCTTTGTAAAGCAGAGTACTCTTCCCGCATAGCAGATTGCCATTGATCAAGGTTTGAAGCCTGTTTATAATTGGTGGGTTCAAAATCTGGTGAATCTGAAAGTATCGCAGAGTAAGCACTGGGTAGTGGATGGCGAGGAGAGCCATACTGTTAGGTCCGAGGGTTGCTCAGTGTATAGGCTAGAGGGGGGGGTGAATAGCCTATACTTGGTGTAATAAAAATTTCATCCAAATTTAACATTTAGATTGAAGAGTAGATGAAATGATTACTACACATAGATCATCTTCCTCATACTGAATGATTAGCTGAAGATAGAGTGATCGGACATCTTAGATCAGCAGATGTAGATCATGGACATCTAGGATCAGCAGATATGAAATAAGCAGTTGGAAGATGTATGTTGAACTTAGCTGATGGAAATGAGTTTGAGCGGAAGAATAAACAAAGATAAGTTTAACAATTTAGATTAAAGTAATGTAAAGATTTGATATGAGAGAGAGCTTGACAGTTGACTATAATCTGTATTAGATGCATCATTTACTTTCCTTAAACAGATTGCACAAGATAAAGCAAATTATACACGAAAGAGAAATCAAGGCTGAATGTAACAATTATATATATTATATTAAAATTCAGCAGAGGTTTGCTCAAAGGCAAACATGCTTAGTACATCAACCTAGACTCTCTAACCTAGCAATCTCCTTAGGAAAAAGAAGGAGAAATGAAGAAAGCGAAATCAAATATATCGAAAATACATTAGAAGATGTACTTAATATTTATTAAGACATCTTCCCGTAGTTTCAATTTGATATATTTGTTGTGAGAAGAGAATATTAGGAGTTGTTCAAATAGCAAGTATTTGAACAACCGAGTGCTAAGCACTCGACCAAATATGATGACACCTTATTGCACAATCACACCTTATAATGTAGTATAAGTCCGCCGATATGAATGCAACTGGACATGTAAGTTCGGCTCTTCATCGGACATCTTCAAGCTTGATCCGCTTCAACGATCGTAAGATACTTGGTCTCTTTATGGATGATGGAGTTGAGGCCATCGAAGAGACCGAGTTCTTCGAAGGAAGAAGAACTCAAATCAACAACAAGGTTGTTGATCAAGCGAGCTTCTCAACTTTTGGATTTTCTTCTCTCTCTCTCACAAAGTGTTTGTTCTTACACTTGTGATTTCTCACTCAAGGAGTGGTTCGGATTGAAGAAATGAAGATCAATTCCACAACCTTTCTCAAGCATAAGCATACACGTTTGTGTGTTCTAGTGCTTGTGCTCTCTCCTTGTGCACTTGTGCTCTTTTGAAATGAGAATAAGAGTTTTCTTATATAGCTGGAGAAGAAGAGATGACCGTTGGTGTATTGAGTAGGTTTATGCCCGTTGGTGATCTGAATCTCATAATGCACAGTACATTTTTGGATTTGTTGGGCAAAACCTTCGCTAGGTTTGAGTCTTGAAGATGATCCGTGATACAGCCGGACATAGATGGACGTGTCGAGCTTAGCCTGGATGCGGTTGATTGATGTGGACGTATCATTGCTTTGACCGAAGTGCGGCGTCCCGTGCTTGGCCTTTCTCGGAAATGAAGCTTTGAAGACCGTGAACACCTGTTCGAAGAGGAAATGTCTATGGATAAACGTGAAGGTGCACATCGATGCATATCTTGGATTTGTCGACGATCTTGTAACGGATCTATTTTGGCTTGAAGTGCGTTGAGTAACGACCGATGTATCTCGTGATCTTACGCTCGGCAGCTTGTTCTCGATGAGGGATTTGGCCGATTTCAAATCGCCATTATAGAACCGCGATGTAGAAACCGATGGTCACGATGTTCCTCTTGAATAAATAGCTTCTCTGCAGTTGCTCGATGAAGTGCTTTGGCGGATACGAGAGTCTGCCGATATAGAACTGCGATGTAGAGATGGCTATTTAGGCATAGCCGAAGGAAATGTCTTGTGAGACATCCGCCGATAGTCACGTCACCGGCAATTTAGAAGAGCTTGATTCATATGAAGGTTTGTCATCATTCGGTAGGACAAAGACTCGGATATGTACAAAGACTTCCTAGTCTAGTGACCTATGCATTGTTTCAACAAGCCGCCACACTAACCTACGCACCCTTTTAGCCACTTGTGAAACATGCGTTGTAATGGGAACAAGCAAATCACCGTGTTGGAATATGCATACATATATATCACTGATTTACGTGCATATTCCTAACAATCTCCTCCTATTTGCTTGAGACCATTACTACAATTGACTTATACATATAACTCTTTAAAGCGGTTGTTCAATCCTTAGTAATAACATGCCACTACTGAATATTCAGTTTATATCAAGGCATGCCCTAGGTTGAACTTACAAGCGATAGCGTATGTATAGTCACCTATTGCTAAGTATTTACAGACTCAATAATTGAAAGAACAAATGCGAAGCAATAATTGAAATGATTGTTTAGGCAAATGATAATATTGCCTTAAGAGTGTGTTTCTTGCATCGGATGATCTGAAGAATGTTGCTCCAGCAAGAAATAGAAAGTATAATTAACTTTTTATCTAGTTCTTAATCGAATTGATTAAGCATCTTCATATAGTCAGCGTATTATAATAGTCATATAGTATTTTGCTGTATGGGTAGATACACAACCTTACAACAGTCCTACAAGTTGTCTATCTCTCCTCCTTAATATTTGTCTATCTCTTCTCCTTAATATTTGACTATCTCTCCTCCTTACTTCTTCACACTTTCGGGAGGGCATTACAACTTCACAATCTCTTCTCCTTAATGAATATTGTTCTCAATAGTGTTAATCCTACTATAATTTCTTAAGGCCTAACTTCCCTCATAATCACTTTGGGGCCATTACTACTTCACACTTGGGGGCCATTACTTCATCTCCAATCTCTTCTCTTTAATGGTTCATTGATTGTTTGCAATTTTCACAATCTCCCCTTCTTTCCTCATAATCACTTTGGGGCCATTACTACTTCACAATTACTACACTACTTCACAATTACTTGGGGTTATTACTACTTCACAATTACTACACTACTTCACAATTACTTGGGGCCATTACTATTTCACAATCTCTCCTCCTTAATGGCCACAAGTTAAAGATAGATTGATAGTTATCAATGGAATTATGGAGTATTAGAAACTAAATATGAGAGAGAACATGCTTATGGTAATTCATAAGGTATGAATTTTGACAGGTAGAGGGAAGGAAGTTTGATCTTGTTAAATGCTGTCTCTTTAGAAATGCCGAAGTGATTTGCTGGAAGTGATTCTGCAGAGAATATAGACTGTATCGAGTAAATACAGTTACTTGTCATATTTGCAGACTCTTAGTGTGCAGATGGCTTAAGATACACAATTTTCATGTATGAGATATACATAATAGGATATCGAGGTTGGGAATTGTGTTTCCATTGCTTGTAAGAAGATTTTACAAGAATGTAAAGGGACAAGCTTTATTTTGTAATAGGAGTACCAAATAGGGTAAGCTGTTTAATTAGTGATACCAATTGGTGAGTGGTAAAGCATTCAAAATAGTCTCCTCCTTAAGGTATATCAAGTCAAAGCAGGCAAGTATAGCTGAGTCTTATGTTGACGTTTGTTGGATGCATGAGATATACATCTAAAATATGAGATGTAAGGTCTGCCTACGAGGTATTGCTGAAGTTCATCAAGAAAGTAAACTGCAGGCATGGACGAGTATGTACCAGGACAAAGTTTGAATATTTATCTCAAAAGAAAAATGTCAAATATAGACAAGCAGACGTACATAAGACTAAACACATTACATATTAATTTGATAAAACAGAGACCTAGCTAGTCATCCTAATGAGGTAGAGTTAAAGGATGAAGGTCTGCTGATTCTAATCGAAGGGAACATTGACCGAATTTGACGCAGAGTTGGCGTTTGCTGGCTGAAGCTCCTCCTGAGATGATGGTTGCTCAAGGTGAGCATTTGAGGCAATGGGAGCAGGAGCAGTAGTAGCGGTATTGTCTCTTGTGGGAATCCAAGGGATGAAATTGGATACACTGTTCCTGGGGTCTCGAAGACGATTCCTTACACGACGAGAGATTCGACGAGGTCGTTGAATCACTTGTGGAGGAGGAGTGGCAAGAAGGACCATCATTCGATGACGCCATTCAGTGTGGGAGATGGGTCGATGCGAGGAGGCAGATTTGGAGAACACATGATGCAAATGACTCTATTGATGGAGAGATTTTGAGGTACGAAGTCGGCTTTGTTTTTGGAGACCGATATCAATTTTATACCACTTTTTGAATTTTTTTTTTGAGAAGATGAAAGGGTTTCTTGATTAGAGGAATGGGAAAAGACATTTTGGGGGCTTAAAGAGGTGAGTGCATTTAATGACATAGTAATGATAGTCGATTTGAGATTATGTCATCATGCTTAGTGTAATTATGGCTAGTACATAGGCAGCCTAGAAGATATTTATATTAATTTCAAACAAGAAGTTTAAAATTAATTTGTGACCAAATTAATTTGATTGCCTTTATTGTGATATTAATGAGTACAACCTTCTAGAAATAATATGAGTTATTTTACTTTAAGCGAATTGTTTGAGTAAATTAACCAAAAATAGAACAAAGATTGGTTGTTTAAGGACTAATTGGGGACAAAGTAACTTGTCCAAGCCATATGGCACAGCTTGTACATGACACATATGTGGAGGTTTTAGATGAATGTGTCTTAAGATTGGCCGATATCAATCTTGAAGTTTGATATCAATTTTGAGAGATTTGATGAGTCTTTTAATGAATGAAGACACTATCGGGTTGTATTAGGTATTTGCTAAAGTAGGAATTGCCGATATCAATTGTTATGTCTATCATTGGTAGGGTGATTAATATCGCAAAGGTAAGGACAATGATACCGATTGAGTAGACTCTATTTATAATGGACATCAATCTATTTAAGATTAATAAAGCTTAGTAAGAATATTAAATAGATCAAGTAAGTGACATGTTAAATGTGTACCGAAGTGATGTCCGTTCTTCTTTCGTCCCAGATCTAGGCATTCTATGGCAAGGGAAGAGATCTGCACTGACTTGTTCTCAAGAGAGTGAGACGTAGCCTATATACAGCAGGGGTCATATCGGCTGTTCACTCCTGAGGAAGGACTTAATATTTGAAAATATTAGTCTTCCCAAGAATTCTTGAATGTCTGACTATCTTGAGGATAGGTCGAGTTACTAGAGATTTTTAACTACATCCTTTTTGACAAAGAATCTCATGATAAGGTGTAGCAGAGTGATTTGAATTCAATCTGTATACCAATTAGCTGTTAAACCATTATAATGGGAACAACTAATCAAGCCTTTATAACTACAATCTCATAAGGTACATAAGATTTTGTAGTTGTCGTTACTAAGAACACAAAGTGCTGTTGAATTGTATTGAAAGGTTCGATTTAGCAGACACCGTTGTTCAAAGCAGATTTACTAATAATCTTGACCTTTTAATCATGAAGGATAGAGATTGAGTAATAGCAGATTCCTTGATAGGTTGACATGAGGGTCATGAATACTGCAGTCTGCCTATTTGTTAAGAGACTGTAGATTTTGGCAGAACTTGAATTTACTCTTTGTGAAAAGATTAAATTCTGAAAGGCAATTATCATGGTGTCTAAGGATGAAAGTTAAGAGTAGAAGACCTTAACTTGATGTAGCAGATTGTTCAAGAATGGTTTGCTGATGGGATGTCAGCAGAGTTTGTGTCTCGGTGGAGTGATCATTTTATTAAGAGCAATTCTTTTAATCACCAGAATAAAATGGAGATAATTAAAGAATGATAGGTTTGATCAATACACTTAACACATTAGTTCATGCTATCAAAGGAATGCATACAAGTAGATAAGCATGAGTAGAAGTTGCAGAGCTTGTATTCAATAATCCAAGTAGTTTTACACATTATGATGCAAGGATCAGCTGATTACAATAACAATACAACTGGATTTTTGATGAATCAGATTACATGAGAAAGATACATAATGATTCAATTTACGAAAGAAATATATGTTACAAATTTGTGTCCTAGAAATTCTAATCCTAGACTTTAGATGAGGAGTCATTGGTCAAGGATTTAGAAGGAGTTGGATGATAAGAAGATGGCCGTGTTCCCTTTTGATCTCCTCCAACTCTCGGGGGAGGCAGAACATCTTCACTTCTTCGGGTCATTATGAGAGCACCGAAGGGTGATGGCCGTCAAAGATGTACTGCTTGGCCCATGAATCCCCTTTGATAGATGAGGGAATTGGTGGCGACTATTAGCAGTTCATCATCCTCATCAATTCCATATTAGCTACTTAATTCAGCAGAACTGAATTATCTCGCATCGGCCATCTTTGAGGTGATGGTCGGCATACCTACATATAACCGTAAGACTTGTTGCACATGGCAATATGTTAAATGTTTTCCAAACATTTGACATTTCTTTCTCGGGATCTTTTCGTGAAGTTCAAGTATGCAAGCGACTTCCAAAAGTGGAATGAGTATGTGCTAATAGATTTTCCCAGTGATTCATCTCAGACATTTTGGAGTATCAATGAGATTGATAGCTAAAAGTTAGAAGAGAGAATGAAATCACTTTTGCTGGCATTAATTGATGGTTTTCAATCTTACTTTTAAAACTAATTGACTAAAAGAGTTCTTAGGTGTTCTGACAATCATGGTTTGCAGCATATAAATCATGCTTGATGGCAAACTTCTATGATTATCGGACAAGACAAAAGAAGATCTTTTATCAATTGTTTTCACAACAAGACTGTGGAACCATAATAATGATTTCGGCACACAAGACTTGATGCAATTTCTCTCATGTTTGTAAACGTGTATTGAAAAAGATTTTGGAAATAATTTTCAGTTTATGAATGATTTTGGAAATACATTATTGAGAGAAATTTAGATCAACTCTTGTGAAGTGACAAATAAAATCGAAACAACATTGAATGAATATGAAGGAATCATACCCTGTTGTTAAGGAATTGTCTTGATCCAATCTTAGGACTTGGATTTAGTAACATTTGTGAGATTTTGAATCATCGATTTGTAACTAGTGTAATCTATAGGCGTTTGTGAGTTTTGTCATAGTAGAGATTTGAATGAAGAAGGAGCTCTACTTATACTCACGGAGGTTAGGCGAAGGATACTCAATAATGAAGCATTACTTGTTGAGTTGTCCTTCGATCACGCCATGGCAGGATAGGTGTGAAGTCTAGATATTTTCAAGATTCTTGGTAAGGATTGATGTTGACTGTCTTGTCGTTTTCCAAGATTTTGAAAATAGTCTTAACTTTAATCGAAGCGTCAAACTTGAAAAGTGTGCCTCCACCTTTAATTGACTTGAGAGAGTAGGTCATTAAAGGATTTTACTCCTATAAGTCAGCACATAAACCGAGCTTATGAAGTGTTGGTTGGCGGATGTAGAAATTCACCAACTACGGGTTTTAGAAAAACATTTGAAACCGGTGATAAAAAATGATTTGTTTTGAAAAACCATTTGCATAAAACAAATCATACAATCAATGTATATTACTAAAAGTGCAAGATGACAGTTATTATGCATTGTTGTCGATGATATGTATGAGCATATTAGTTCGAGACATGAGCACGAGTCATTAGAAAGCAAATAGCTAACTTTGTTTTGTATAGGCATGAGAGAGGGTCTTTATCAACTCCTTTGGACTTATCACAGATTTTTCACTTTATTGTTGTAAAGTCCAGCGGTGAGGATTTTGACCTTGAGTGAGTGAAGGACATGAGTGAATTCTCATGAGTGATCGCGATCCTTCATATATCGCAGCCATGTTACTATCTGCCGATGGAGAGAGGTGTTGCATGATTGACCTTTTCTTTCATATGAGTTCCGCCCAAAGTACTCATAGAGAAAATTAGCAACATTTATGAGCTAAAGATAGCTCTAGTAATCCAATAATGCAAATGAGACTTAATAAGCATGATAAAAGAATAATTATTCAAAATACGACTTATAAGTGTAACCCAAAGTGTTAAGAAATTAGAGTCGGGTTACTTCCTCATTGAACTCTTTGAACGTGTCGCTCATAGTCGTTGAAGCACCAATTCTAATACGAGCATAGGTTCTTTGAGTGTATTCTTGATCGGTGAGGCTCTTCATTGAAGGAAGACAAATTCATCATTGATGTCCTTAGGCCAAGAACTTACAATTTCGGTGATTTTGAAGATGACATATCTTTGATTTCCTTTGAATTTCCTTTGAAACTCTTCTTATTTCCTCTGCTCTAAACTTTTATAAAAAGTTTTCTTGAGAAGGTGTTGGATTGGAACAATCGTTAGCCTTATGTCAAGATAGCAAGTTTTGGAAGGGATTCTAAGTTATTCATCCATCAAATATGAGTTTAACCCATTTGCCAAAGAAGATGCCAAGAATTAAGAACAGATTTATTAAACATGCATAATCTTTAGCAAGTCATCTTTCACTATAATACTTCTTTTCACAATATCAATGTAATTCTGATATATGATAAATTTTCTTATAGTGAACACATAGTCATCACAATATTCTTTCTCACATGTTTTTGAAAACAAAATTTATTTTGATTTGAAGATGGTTTTCAAAAGGCTTTCAGATTCTCGGTCAAAAGGTTTTTGTGGATAAAAGATTTTGAAAAGACTCCTTTTGACTATGCATCTAATCGAGCGGGATCTAAACTCTCGGGTTATTAAGCACGAAATAAGGTTTACGAGTACTAGCTCGATACCAATTGTTAGGTCCGAGGGTTGCTCAGTGTATAGGCTAGAGGGGGTGAATAGCCTATACTTGGTGTAATAAAAATTTCATCCAAATTTAACATTTAGATTGAAGAGTAGATGAAATGATTACTACACATAGATCATCTTCCTCATCTTGAATGATTAGTCGAAGATAGAGTGATCGGACATCTTAGATCGCAGATGTAGATCATGGACATCTAGGATCGCAGATATGAAATAAGCGGTTGGAAGATGTATGTTGAACTTAGCCGATGGAAATGAGTTTGAGCGGCGGAAGAATAAACAAAGATAAGTTTAACAATTTAGATTAAAGTAACTGTAAAGATTTGATATGAGAGAGAGCTTGACAGTTGACTATAATCTGTATTAGATGCATCATTTACTTTCCTTAAACAGATTGCACAAGATAAAGCAAATTATACACGAAAGAGAAATCAAGGCTGAATGTAACAATTATATATATTATATTAAAATTCAGCAGAGGTTTGCTCAAAGGCAAACATGCTTAGTACATCAACCTAGACTCTCTAACCTAGCAATCTCCTTAGGAAAAAGAAGGAGAAATGAAGAAAGCGAAATCAAATATATCGAAAATACATTAGAAGATGTACTTAATATTTATTAAGACATCTTCCCGTAGTTTCAATTTGATATATTTGTTGTGAGAAGAGAATATTAGGAGTTGTTCAAATAGCAAGTATTTGAACAACCGAGTGCTAAGCACTCGACCAAATATGATGACACCTTATTGCACAATCGGCACGCTTATAATGTAGTATAAGTCCGCCGATATGAATGCAACTGACATGTAAGTTCGCTCTTCATCGGACATCTTCAAGCTTGATCCGCTTCAACGATCGTAAGATACTTGGTCTCTTTTGGATGATGGAGTTGAGGCCATCAAGAGACCGAGTTCTTCGAAGGAAGAAGAACTCAAATCAACAACAAGGTTGTTGATCAAGCGAGCTTCTCGCTTTTGGATTTTCTTCTCTCTCTCTCTCACAAAGTGTTTGTTCTTACACTTGTGATTTCTCACTCTGAAGGAGTGGTTCTGGATTGAAGAAATGAAGATCAATTCCACAACCTTTCTCAAGCATAAGCATACACGTTTGTGTGTTCTAGTGCTTGTGCTCTCTCCTTGTGCACTTGTGCTCTTTTGAAATGAGAATAAGAGTTTTCTTATATAGCCGGAGAAGAAGAGATGACCGTTGGTGTATTGAGTAGGTTTATGCCCGTTGGTGATCTCGAATCTCATAATGCAGAGTACATTTTGGATTTGTTGGGCAAAACCTTCGCTAGGTTTGAGTCTTGAAGATGATCCGTGATACAGCCGGACATAGATGGACGTGTCGAGCTTAGCCTGGATGCTTGATTGATGTGGACGTATCATTGCTTTGACCGCGGCCCCGTGCTTGGCCTTTTCTCGAAATGAAGCTTTGAAGACCGTGAACACCGTTCGTAAGAGGAAATGTCTATTGGATAAACGTGAAGGTGCGACATCGATGCGTATCTTGGATTTGTCGACGATCTTGTAACGGATCTATTTTGGCTTGAAGTGCGTTGAGTAACGACCGATGTATCTCGTGATCTTACGTTTCTCAGCTTGTTTCGATGAGGATTTGGCCGATTTCAAATCGCCATTATAGAACCGCCGATGTAGAAACCGATGGTCACGATGTTCCTCTTGAATAAATAGCTTCTCAGCTTGCTCGATGAAGTGCTTTGGCGGATACGAGAGTCCGCCGATATAGAACCGCGATGTAGAGATGGCTATTTAGGCATCATAGCGAAGGGAAATGTCTGCTTGTGAGACATCCGCCGATAGTCACGTCACCGGCAATTTAGAAGAGCTTGATTCATATGAAGGTTTGTCATCATTCGGTAGGACAAAGACTCGGATATGTACAAAGACTTCCTAGTCTAGTGACCTATGCATTGTTTCAACAAGCCGCCACACTAACCGACGCACTTTTAGCCACTTGTGAAACATGCGTTGTAATGGGAACAAGCAAATCACTGTGTTGGAATATGCATACATATATATCAGCTGATTTACAGGCATATTCCTAACACATACATCAGTTTGTTTATGCTTTTGAATTTTTTAGGCGGTGTGGACTCAGGTGACGAGGATTTTTCGGGGCTATTTTCTGGGGATTTTTCGAGGCTGTTTACTGGGGAGTTTTCGGGGCTGTTTTCTGGGGATTTTTCGGGGCTGTTTACTGGGGAGGTTTCGGGGCTGTTTACTGGGGAGTTTTCGGGGCTGTTTTCTGGGGAGGTTTCGGGACTTATCACTGCTGGAGTATAAATGTTCTGATCAGGTTGGGCAGCACGATGAACTGCTGTGGCTGATATTGTTGTTGTCGAGCCGCATGGAGGGGATGTGACTAGAAGTTCTGGAGAGTGTGTAGGAGCTGTAGGAGGAGCACAAGCTGGGGTGTCCTTGTTATGCGAACTGGCAGCTCTGTCATTTGCAAAAGGGAAAGAAAACTCATTAAAAAGAACATGGCGTGAAATGTAGACTTTTCCCGTAGTTTTATCGTAGCAACGATACCCTTTTCGTTGAGAATCATATCCAAGGAACACACAGTGTATGGATTTGGGTTGTAGTTTATGTTTATTGTAGGGGACAATGTGGGGAAAGCAAGAGCAACCAAATATTTTGAGAAGTTTATAGTCTGGAGTTCGTTGGTATAGTTTTTCGAAGGGAGAAATATAATTTAACTGTTTCATTGGAAGCCGATTGATTAGGTAGACTGCGGTTGAAAATGCTTCCAACCAGAAACTCATAGGAACATTAGCTTGAGCAAGGAGACACAAACTCATTTCTTCGATATGTCGGTGTTTTCGTTCCATGACACCGTTTTGTTGTGGTGTGTGAGGACACGTGAGCTGGTGTTTAATGCCGTGATGAGAGAGAAATTTTCGAAAAGCATGGCTAGTGAATTCGCCACCACCATCAGTTTGCACAATTTTAATTGTGTGAATTGCCTCAATACGTCGAGACAGTTGGTTTTCAATTTAGAGTTTGAAGGTGGCAAATACGGCAAGGACATCAGACTTGTGAGTGATAGGAAATAACCAGGTGTATCGGGAAAAATCGTCAACAATAGAAAGATAGTAACGATATTTATTCAAAGATGCAACTGGGGAAGGTCTCCAAATATCTAAATGTAACATCGCTAGGGGTTCTTTCGAACTAAATGAGCGAGTAACAAAAGGCAATTTGCATGCTTTGCCTAATGGACAAGTTTGACAAAATTTATTTGGGCTGAGCCGACCTTGAATGGGGAGATTAAACTTCTTGTGAAGGACTTGAAGAATCTATGATGAAGGGTGCCCTAGTCGAGAGTGCCAAACGTCTTGGTTTGTCCGTACTCCAACAAGAGCAAGAGGGCTATGATGAGTAGAGGAGTCAAAAGCGAGATGGTACAGACCGCCGGAGCTATGCCCAGAAAGAAGAATCTTCTTGGTGTGGAGGTCCTTAACACGAAAACCAAACGCATCAATTTCAAAGAAACAATTGTTATCATAAGAAAAGCGGCGAATGGAAAGTAGAGATTTGTGGGCATTAGGGACACATAAAACATTGTTGAATTTGAAAATTTTGTTACCGGAGGAGAAATTGGAGGACCCAACATAAGAAATTGGTGTTTGTGTGCCATCACCAAAAGTTACAGAATCTGTGCCAAGGTAAGGGTGTGCTTGTTGAAGTGTTGTGGGTTGAGAAGTAATATGATGTGTTGCGCCAGAATCGAGACACCAACTGAGGTTTTGTTTGGGGGAATAAGTGGCGGTGTAGGCTGCGTTATTGCGATTGTAGCAGACATCAGCAGTGTGGCCAAAACGGTGGCAAATTTGACATGTTTGATTTTGGTCTATATGTGAGGGATAGACTGGTGGCTGGTATGGTGGATATTGGTGAATAGCTCGACCTCCATTTGAGCGTCCACGACCTCTATCTCTACCACGGCCGCGGAAATTTCCTCTACCTTTGCCGCGATAGTTGTTCGAACCATGATTTCGTTGTGGATACTGATTTGGGTTGGACTGATTTCGTTGTGGGTACTGACTGCTGTTGTTGTTTGGTCCTGTTGCAGTGTCGTTTCTGTGGGCAAGAAGGGCAGTGCTTGAGTTGAGGTTTAGAGAGGAGAAACGGGTTTGGAGAGTTTCCTCGTATAATAGACGGTCGGAGAAATCATCAAAGGTGGAGGCTGGATTTTGATTGTATGAGGTGAGAAATTCCTTGTAGTCTGATCCTAAGCCATGAAGTACTTGTTCAATGAGATCTTCATCGGAGATGATGACTCCAGCAGTAGCTAAAGAATTGGACAGTGTAGAAGCACGGAGGAGATAGTCTGTAATTGAGGTGTTGGGTTCAAGTTTAAGGTCGTGAAGCTTTTGGCGTAGAGTGCGAACATGGGCTGCGGAAGTTGCTCCAAATTTCTTGGAGATAAGTTCCCAGGCAACTGGGGCTATTTTTACGTTGGCAAGATGGGGTTGTATTGTAGCTGTGACAGAGGATCGTATCCAAGCTACAACGAGGCTAGTTGCTTCTAACCATTTTAGATAAGCTGGGTTGGCAGTGCCTCTATCTTCGAGTTTTTTATCAGGTGGGTTGTTATCGAAGAGTACATGTTCTAACGAAAAAGTACGAAGAACGGCAAGAAATTGAGCGGACCAATTAAGATAGTTTTCTGAGGTTAGCAAGCAATTAGCCATGAGGGATTGAGGGTTGAAGAAAACTGGCAGTGTGTAGCCATTGCTGTTTGGGGCAGATTGGAATTGGCGAGACATTTCAGAGGCAGTGGGGGTGGGAGGATCACTCATGGCGTGAGCCTTAATGCTCTGATACCATGTAGAAGTGTATGGATTCTTGAATAATCAGCTTGTTTTACATATGTTGCTTACACATATATACATACAGGATACATCAAGAATTAGTTTAATGTATACAAGAATGCACAAAGTCAGGTCAGGGGCTGTTTGAGAAACCAATGACCTGCTGTGATGCTTGGTCTCTCATGGTACGTCTGTCAAGATCAAGCTTTCAAAGGTCGGTAAGCTTATCATCATTTTTTATTCTGAGAATGAATCTTGTCCACATCTTTATCTTCGTCCACTTTGATTCTTGTCCACATCTTCATTTTTTTCTTAACTCATCTTCTTCTTTATTTGGGTGATTGATTTTGTGCACCGTGAGTCTTTTTGTGTATCGCAAAAATTTGTGCATTGTCTTGTGTTGCGATGCACAATTTTTTCGTTTCATTATATGCATCATGTTGTATTGCTATGTATCATTTTGTGCTTTCGCGATGCATTGCGTGCACTATTTCGTATTTTTTAAGATGATGTACAGTTTTATCGTTCCGTGCTTTATATGCATCATATTGTATTGCAATGCATCATTTTGTGCTTTCGTGATGCATAACATGCACTATTTTATATTTTTTAATGACATAGATGATATTTTACAACAAAAGCGTACTTTAGCGAAAGAAAATTGTCCAATCCGACCCCCATTTTCACCCTTCAAATTAATCAATGTACGGCTCATCAAATTATGCCCTAAAACTGCAAACGAAAAATGCATGTCAAGAAAACGATTAAAATTAACTGTAGAATAGCATAATTCTCACTCAGAATTCACATTCACAGTGAACCTCATTGTGTTATCACAAACCCTGATAAATTTAAATACAAATTATTCAAAAAATTATTTCTACTTTTTTTTTATTACCGTCCCCTCAACAAGGCCTTCTCCGCAGTATCCATCTCTTCTAAAATTCTCGTCTTCCTCTTAGAAGGAATTGGGGCCGTAGGCCCAAAACTAATATAATGGCCCGATACAGCATTAAGGGCCGAATAAATATCACGAAAAGAAGTTCGGCCCAACAAAGCTTTCTCTTTCCTGTACTTTGCAACCCACGAATTGGAAGTTTCTCTAAGCTCAGCCACCGCATTTGCGACGTTGGGGTCAGTCTTATCCATGGTAATAGTGTTTCTGACCTTGTTGATTACTTCTTCTGTCTCTTTAACGTACTCTTCATCGGAGCCTGCCAATGCAGGGGTCGCCGGCGTAAGGAGAAGTGCGGGAGTGAGGATTCCGGCGGTTAGTGAGAGGAAGTCACGGCGGCGGGTGGTGGTGGTGGTGGAAATTGAGGTGGAAGGATTGAGGAGGGAGAGTTTTGATTTGATAGGTGGGAGCGGTTTAGGAGTGGAGGTAGTGGGGGTGATGAGGGTGGGAGAAGCCATTGGGGTTTGTTTGGGGAGGGAGGAGAGAGAATTGGAGATTTTGTTGATGGAGGTGAAATAAAGGGGGAAGTGGGTTTTATGCCACGTGGGCTTATCACCTTATCTCAGTTTCATAAGTTTTATGGATGAGAGAGGGTCCGATGAGATTTTGGTATGACATGCTTCAAAGATTGGGTCGTTCGAAGAAGTGTTTTGCATAATTAGTAAGAGTGTTGTTATAAGTAGGCCAAAATATGAATTAACCCCCGAGGTATCTACCAAATTTTAAAGTGCCCCCTCAGATAAGGTTTGCCCTAGAAATTCGTCTGACCTTTACAATTATCCCACATAACCCCTTTCGCGTGACGGCCGTTACTACTTTGACGTTAAATAGCACGTGTCGATGCACGTGAGGGGCATTTTTGACCTTTCCCTCACTACTCTTCACCACCTTACTGCTGCTGTTGATTCTATTGTTGTTGTTGCTACTGCTGCTGATGTAACTGCTGACCGCCACCAAAATTCATTTGCCCGTACATACCAGCGACTTGTTGGCGCATTTAGGCGGCTTAAATTATCTTGTTGTTGCCGCTGGTTGCATCCGATTTAACCGAGAAATTGACGAGGTTCGTGTAAGCCCCGTTGCATTTGAAAATTGGACGTCGCCACTAAATTATTCTGCCGTTGTTGAAGCAATTCCGCCGCTATTGTAATAGTTGCGATTGTTGGGGAGATTTGTGGATGATGTGATTGCTTGTTGTTGGGAAGGGTTAAGGGATTTGAGGAATGTCAATTGACGGCGAGAGGATAGGTTTGACTGGCAGGCACGGGGTGGGTCGGGTTGGAATTCGAGTTCGGCGTTGGGTTCTTTGAGTGATTGGTTCCATGGCGGATTGGATTGGTTTTGGAGATGAAGATGAACCATCCGCCATCACTGTAATTGAAATTCGGTGGGGTTGATTTTGGACTAAATCATGGGAAATTAATGAGTTTTTTTGCCGGAGATCACACTGGTTGGAGTTTCAGTGGGTTAAGGGGATTTGAGGAATGTCAATTGACGGCGACTGAGAGGATAGGTTTGACGGAGAGGGCATGACGGGGTGGGTCGGGTTGGAATTCGAGTTCGGCGTTGGGTTCATTCTTTGAGTGATTGGTTCCATGGCGATTGGATTGGTTTTGGAGATGAAGATGAACCATCCACCATCACCGTAATTGAAATTCGGTGGGGTTGATTTTGGACTAAATCATGGGAAATTAATGAGTTTTTCGGAGATCACACCGGTCGGAGTTTCGACGGAATTGATCGAGGGCAGGGCAAGGGACCGCAACTCGCCTTTGACGGGGAATGATTAACTTGTATGGAAAGGTCAAAAATGCCCCTCACGTGCATCGACACGTGTTATTTAACGTCAAAGTAGTAACGGCCGTCACGCGGAGGGGGTTATGTGGGATAATTGTAAAGGTCAGACGGGTTTCTAGGGCAAACCTTATCTGGGGGGGCACTTTGGGATTTGGTGGATACCTCAGGGGTTAATTCATATTTTGGCCTTATAAATATCCACCAAAATTATACTCCCTCCATCCCTAAATTATTATCTTATTTTACCTGATATAAGGATTAAAAAAAAATAATTGACTTGATTATTAATATTAATATAATGTGTAACTTTCTTTAATGCTCATGTGTATGTGATCTATAATTAAAGTAAGTAGAAAAAGTAAGGGTAAAATGGTAAAAATAATGTCCTAAATATGAAAGTTTCAAACAAGATAATTATTTAAAGATGGACCAAAAAAAAAAGTAAGACAATAATTTAGGGACGGAGGGAGTACTTGTAACTTTTTAGTTGGTTAGAGACTTTTAATTGGTAGGACTTACAAATTATTTAATCAATCAAAAGATGTCAAGTGTAATTTTGATTCACATTTGGTGCACAATTTAGGTACACGTATCATTACTCGATTAGTAAATTCCCGTATGAAATGTAAAAAGTGTACGTAGCATTACTCAATTAGTAAATGAAGAATTTGATTTGCAATGATAATCTAAATGCTTTCATTGAATAAAAATGTATTTATACAAGGTATTCTTTACAAGAAAATATGCTAAAAATAGATATTGACATATAAACAAAAGAGGACTGAATCTCCTAATTATGGTAGGAATCTGCTCCTGCTGGGACGCCCCCGAATGTGACCAAAGATGTGGTAATATCTACGACGACATCCATCACTCTCCCTCAAGTTGAACGGTGCAGGTCTCGAATCCCCAACTTGCCAACCAAAAAACGAAAACGATCTGTTCCAAGGGGCTTGGTGAAAATGTGAGCAACCTAGTTTATCGTTATAACATATTGTGGTTCAATATCATGAGATATAACCTGTTCACGAACGAAATAACAATCCATCTCAACATGTTTCGTGCGCTCATGAAAAACAGGATTCTTCGCAATATGTATCGCAGCTTGATTATCACAGAAGAGTGGGGTGGCCTCGTGCTGAAGTGCATCAAGATTAAGCAACAATCATCGTAACCACAGAAGTTCACTCATTGTTGCGGCCATAGCTTTGTACTCCGCTTCGGCAGAGGAACGAGAAACAACTGACTGTTTCTTGGTGCGCCACCAAGGGATATAAAATAGCCTGTACGGGATTGTCGAGACATGGGACAACCTCCCCAATCAGCGTTACAATATGCGGCCAAACTCAAGGCACCATCTGCTGGAAGAAAAAGTCCCTGATTTGGGGATGATTTTAGAAACCAAAGCACACAGGTTACAGTATCCATGTGCGAGTGTCATGGATTGGAGATAAATTGACTGAGCATATTCATGACAAGAGCAATGTCAGGTCATGTCACGGTCAAATATAATAATTGTTCAATCAACCTACGATATTGGGCCGCATCCACGGTGAGGCTATCTGTATTATCATCCAACCGCAAATTTTGTTCCATCGGAAACGAACTGGTTTGACATCCTTGTAAACCCGTCTCCACGAGTATGTCAAGTGTATACTTCCTTTGACTCAAGACTAGGCCTTGTGGCGAACGAGCAACCTCTATCCCGATGAAGTATTTCAATGGTCCCAAATACTTTATACTGAATTTGTCATCAAGATGACGCTTGACAATATTGATCCTATCGACATCATTGTCAACCAAAATAACATCATCCACATAGATAAGAGCACAAACAAAATTAGCACATTGTTTAAAAATGAACAAGGAGTGGTCTGCGTGAGATTGTCGGAAACTAGTATCAAGTAAGGCCTTTGTGAACTTTTGGTACCAATTACGAGAGGCTTGTTTGAGGCCGTATAAGGATTTGCGTAGTCTACACACTCTTGTGTCCCCTTGCTTCGCAAAACCTTGTGGTATCCGCATATAAACATCTTCCTCTAGGTCACCATGGAGGAAGGCATTATTAACATTTAACTGATGTCAACCAATTCTTCTTCGCAGCAACATCTAGCACGCTTCGGACGGTCACAAGCTTAGCAACTGGAGCAAAAGTTTCATGAAAATATATTCCCTCAACTTGCGTGAAGCCCTTGGCTACCAACCACGCCTTATACCTTTTAATTTCACCATCTAGTCGATACTTGATTTTGTAAACCCACTTGGAATCTACAACTTTCTTGCCTGTGGATAACTGCTCTAAAGTCCACGTTCCATTGTCTTCCAAGGCATAGATCCCCTTTTGCATTGCTTCACGCCAATGTGGATTTTTCACTGCCTGATGGTAATACTTTGGCTCATCATGAGAAGTGATGGTCGCAAGAAAAACTTTATGAGCAGGAGAAAATTTTTTATAATAGACAAAATGAGATAAAGGATGTACCATAGAGGTTCCTGAATTAGAAGTGGGTTGCACATGGTCTATAGATTGCATGCAGAAGCTCAGTAACAAAATTATCTAGATGCTTGATGTGCTGCAAATTAAATTGCAACAACTAGGGCAAGAGTACCCTGCCCTATCAAGTAATATAGTGCGTAAGCACAAGTATCGATCCCACAGGGAATGCACATAATTTTCACTCCAACTAAGTACTGAAAATAAGCTAACTAATTATATTTGAGCGAAAATAAATTGAGAATAAAAACTAAAAACTAAAAAATAAAAGAAAGCATTTAATATATACAATGTCACAAAAGTGGTTTGGCAACAACAAATCAAGATTTAAAAGATAGGATTTATAGGAATGCAATATTTTCTAGTCTAGCTCGTGATTAATTTAATCCTCTCTCTACTTTTTTTAACTTAAGTCTTGGTAGCTGACAACACTAAATTGGTTAACTACGAGCTCTCGCCCCTATAGCAACCCGAATCTCCCCTACCTCGCGAATGGCTAAGGTGGATAGATCGCATGTCAGAACAAGTCCTTAATTGACTATCTATGAACACTCGTTACCTCTCGGTCTGGCGTCACATAGACAATTATTGTGTTTTCGGAATTAATAGGAAGGGCTCTCGCTAACTATCCTATAATTCTAGTGATCATCTAATGGGTAGCTAATCCATCGGAAGCATTAGGAACATACAACAATAACCAAGATAATGGGTAATAATGGGTAGAGAGATAATCTCTCTATTTTTCTACAAGTCATGCCGGTAGCCGGAGGCTATCGGTGTGTGTCAAACACCAATTATTATATTGATCAGTCTGAAAAGTCAGGTAGCTCTCGCTCACACAAATAATTCTAAAATCATTTAATTAATGGCTAAATCAATTAAAAGCATTAAGCCCATCAATTATAATAACCTAACATGCTTGTATACTAAATAGAGAGAGAGAGATTAAATTAAAACACTACAACAACATAGAAAAAATAATTGCATTCAAATAATCAACTAAGCACAAAACCAATTCCACATTTTACAAATTCATTCAACTCTAGAAAATTACACAATAATCATAAGATATAAAAATTAGAGAGAATAAACCAATTAAAGTGTGGATCCATGATTGAAATCACTTGAAATTGCTTCCTTGGCACTTGATTTAGTGCTCCAAACCTTCAAAGTTGATCAATCAATGAAGGAAGGAAAGTATTTTGGGGAGAAAGGGGCTGCTGCCCCAAAGGGACACACAGCCCGTATGCCTGTCTGATTTGCAATTGGGGCTGCTGAAAAGGTATAAAAATTAAAGGGTAAGGAGGATACATCAAGCTGGGGGCAAAATTTGCATAAATGCTTTAGGGCTAAAATGGGAGGAGAAAGGAGCTGAGACGGGCTGGCCAAGGGCTGATCCGGATGGTGGGAAGTGGATAATGGCTGGTGGGGGAATGGGCTGAATGAGAGAGAAGTGGGCTGCAATGGAGGAAAGATGGAAGGAGATGGTGGTGTGGGCTGGAAAAAGGAATCGGCACGAGCTAGGCTGGGGATGGCTGGATAGGGCGCGGATCATCCGGGAGAACGGGCTAGCGTGTGAGAGGGAAATGAGAGAAACGGGCTGGATCTGGAGCATCCATGAGAAGGAACGCGGGTCAAGGATGGGCAAGGGGCGACACGTGGCGCACTCTAAGGCTGCCAACACAAAAATGAAGACTTTGAAAAATTGCAGCGGTGCCCCTAGATCTTCAGAACAAGCTACCGAAGTCCTTCCCCCCCCCCAAATCTCTCATTTTAGTCCTCCGTTAGCTCTGTTAGCCCACCATTAGTCCATTTTGCCTTGGAAAACTTGATGGGCTTTGACGGAATTATTTGTAGCTCAACCTTAAAGCTCAAAATTGCCTCAAACCTTGTGCTAAAATCCTTATAAATGTTTGATTATACTTGGAAGCCTATAATAAGCACAAATGCAAAAATAATAATATTTTCAAGCATAATTAATATAAAAGTAGCCAAAATAAAAGGAAATAAAGGGAAAAATTAGTGAAAATCTTGAGCTCATCAATGCTTGGGTTTAGCTGGCACACAATTGTTTCTACGCAGTCCTTGCGTATCAATTTGCCCATTTTCTAAGGAATTATGCTGCTGTTTAAGAACAATTTCAAACTGGACAACATTCTGTAAAATAGTATCAGCTGCTGCTGGAGGCGATACAGATGTGTCCAAAGATGTGGTAACATTTGACGGAACATCCATACTGGCCTCTTCGAAAGAATTTTGTAGCAGCACTGAGTCATCAAAACATGCTGGATTTTATCCTTGTGTTGGAGGCCCTGTTCGCTGTTCATTGTCAGGAAAAATTGCTTTGAAAGGAAACACATCTTCAGCAAATACTACATCCCTAGATCTGAAGATTTTGTCTGTTCCAAATCACAGACACAATATCCCTTTTGTGCATGAGGATTTCCAACAAACATACAAGGTCTCCCCCTTTCACTAAACTTATCATGACCCTTTCTATTATCCTTTACATACACAAGACACCCAATAACACGGAGATGGTCATATAAAGGTTTCTTGTCAAACAAAATTTCATATGGTGTTTTATGCTCATTGATGACAACCTATTTATGAGATAGGTAGCCGTCAAGACACACTCACTCCAAAAACTGATGGGCAAATTTCAACTTCGAGTATGTATATATGTTTCCTTTCCACTTCCCCATTCTGTTGGGGTGTATCAGTATAGGACGTCTCAAAAAGTATTCCGTGGGTGGCATAATAGTCCAACATGTAATTTGACAGAAATTTCTCACCATTGTCACTCCTAATTCTTTTGACTCTCAAATTGAGTTTTGACCATGTTGCAAAAATTAGTCAAATGGTGACTCACTTCAGATTTATGTTTCATTAAATACACCCAAACTCTACGACTATAATCATCAACGATAAACAAGAAATAATGTGTACCTGAAAAAGAAGGAATTTTATAACCCCCCCCCCCAAATATCGCAATGTAATAATTCAAAACATGAACTAGTTCTAATACTGCTAATAGGAAAATGGGCTCGAGTCGGTTTGGCCCTCATACAGGAATCACATATTTCATTGCTAGATCTGAAATTTTTACCAAGAGGCTCGACATGGTGAAGTGCTGTGTTTGACGCGTGACCTAATCTCTTGTGCCAAACTTCTGTCTTAACTGAAAGTGCCATATTGATGCCCCAAGTCTTCTCAGGCTCCATGCAGTATAGACCATCACGACATTGAACCACTCCAATCAGGTTCCTTGAGAGTAGATCCTGTATAACACAAAATTTCGAGAAAAATATTAGTGCACAATTAAAATATTTCGTTAACTTGCTAACTGAAAGTAAATTGCACTTAAAATCTGGAATATTCAAAATATTGTGAATTTTCAACCCATTTGGCAAACAAGTTTTGCCAACTCCACTGTCTCTATTTGGTATTCTAACGGGCATCTCAGATTCCGATTTCGTGTGCTGCTCAAGGATCCTTTCATCACAAGTGATATGTTTCGTTGCTCCAGAATCAATCACCCAAGGCTTCTCAAAATAAAACTTACTAGCCATGTAAGCAGTTCGCTGAATCTGTAGAGACTTCTCAAATGTTGCGGAAGATATGGCGACATCTACGGGAACATCATCTTTGCAGATATACTGGATCAGTTTTGCATACTATGTTGAAGATAATTCTGGAAAGGGGCTGACTACAATTCAATGATTATTGCCTTGGAGGTCACCCTATGTTCACCCTTCTTACCATCATCACGAGTTTCCTTTCTCCACCAAGGAGGATACCCAAAAATTTTGAAACAGCCTTCTACGGAGTGGCCCATCTTACCCCAATGATTGCACGTAGGTTTTGTGCTCAGAATCTGTGTGTGAGTGCCCCAGATCCGTCCTTCGGAGAAGGCCGATCCTTTCGGGCCTTTTTCGCTCTTGTCTTGTGGTTTTCCTCTATTTGATTTTATGGTTTGATAAACATGAAAAACATGTTTATCTTTGAAAACAGAGTCATCACTCTCATTTATAAAGTAAACGGGAGAAAAACTTTAGATTATGGGTTCGGGGACCAAGTTACGATTTGGGAAGATTTTATACACCCAATTCGCCCTTTCGGTCTCTACACATCATGCTCGTATTTAATTATCGCAAGTTTGTTTATTTATAGAATATATATTTTGCATGTATTTAAAAATGTATTAAAATAATTACATACATATTCAAAATGTATTTACATATCTAAATAAACTAACGAACTGAAGGGATTATCTTCTGTCGTTTTACAGAAATCGGGCCACGTTCTAGGCCGTTGTATTATACCGGATCAAGCTAGCTCGTAGCCTAATCGTTGTGCTTCCACTGCTACCAATCAAGAAAAGGAAGACTTACGTTTTTTATGTGTTGAGATAGAGTCAATACTCTTTTCTCTTTTCTTTCTCTCTTTTCTTCCTCAAAAAGAGGCTTGATAGAGAGAGAGAGTTGATGATTGTGTGTGTGAGCTCTTGGTGGGAGTTCTCTGTTGTTGAAAGAGAGAGAGCTAATGATTGTTGTTTTTGTTTTCATCTTTTGAAGGAGAGAGCTGATCATCTCCTTATATAGGGGGAGCCTGAGAGAGATATTTGATGAAACTCTCGGGGCCAAGCAAGGAGGAAGCTTCCTCCAGCCTTCAAAGTCTTCAGCAGACGACGGCTTAACTTTGAGGACAAAATGCAGGTTTGGTGCGCGGCGCACCTGACATGGTGTCCGTGCACCAAACCCTGTTTGGGTGTATCAGCGCACCAGAAACGTCTTCATTGCACCAAACCCTGTTTTTGGCTTTTCCAGGCTTTGTGTCTTGCACTTTGGCCCTTTTAAGCTGCGTATCTTCAGTTTAGACCCTTGATGTTGATCTAACGGAAGGTTGTTTGTGTGTTAGACATCGTTAGTCCTGTTGTATCTTCGAGTTTGACCCTTGATGTTGATCTAACCGAAGTTTGTTGTTTTTGTTGGACGTTGACAGTCTGTTATGTACGTTGTTTCTTGAAATAATCATAGGATCACGTGTTAGTCCATTTGTAAATAAACAGTTGTTTATTGGACAATTCGTATAATGTAGGTGTACGAATTCTGGGTGTCTACACTGTGTCTTCACAGTTCTAAAAGCTTCATCAAGGTCCATAAGAAACTCATAAAGCTGCTCCTTCTCACGCAGAGTCACAAGTTGCTTGGGTATATCACATGTGCACTTTCCACAAGCACACTTTGGCATGGGAGACTCTCCCCAAAGCCCTTTTAATTTGGTGTAAGCCGTGGCAGCTGTAGACACCCAAAATTCGTACACCTATATTATATGAATTGTCCTATAAACAATTGTTTATTTACAAATGGACTAACACTTGTTTCTATGATTATTTCAGGAAACAACATACACAACGGACTGTCAATGTCCAACAAATACAACAAGCTTCGGTTAGATCAACATCAAAGGTCAAACTCGAAGATACAACACATTCAAACAGGACTAACGACGTCCAACACGCAAACAACCTTCAGTTAGATCAACATCAAGGGTCCAGACTGAAGACACATAGCTTAGAAGGGCCAAAATGCAATACACAAAGCCTGAAAAGCCAAAAAAATAAGTTAGGTGCGCTGAAGCCTTGTTGAGTGCACTGATACACACAAACATGGTTTGGTGCGCGCGCTGAAGCCTTGGTGAGTGCACTGATACACACAAACATGGTTTGGTGCGCGCGCACCATGCCAGGTGCGCCGCGCACCAAACCCTGCAATGCCCCAGAAGTCAAGCTGCCTGGCTGCTGAAGCTTTGAAGGCTGGAGGAAGCTTCCTCCAAACTTGGCCCGGAGAGTAACCATCAAATATCTCTCCCAGGCTCTCCTATATAAAGAGATGATCAGCTCTCTCTTTAACACACCAAAAAAAAAAAAATACAAGATTCAACTCCCTCAAAGAGCTCACACACACACACAACTCTTTTTCTATCAAGCCTCTTTTTGAGGAAGAAAACAGAGAAAGAAAAGAGAAAAGAGCATTGGCTCTCTCTCACACACACAAAAACGTAAATCTTCCTTTCCTCGATTGCTAGCAGCAGAAGCACAACAGTCAGGCTACGAGCTAGCTTGATCCAATATAATACAATGGCCTAGAACTTGGCCTGAGAAGGTAACCCCTTCCGTTCGTTAGTCCATTTAAATATGTAAATAAATTTATATTTGAAGCATGTGTATATAAATTATTTCAATACATTTTTAACACATGTAAAGTATATATTCTGTTACATAAATTAACAAACTTGCGATAACTAAAGTACGAGCATGCAAACATGTAGAGATCGAAAGGGCGAATTGGGTGCGTAAAACCTTCCCAAATCGTAACTAGCCCCCGAACCCATAATCTAAAGTTTTTCTCCCGTTTACTTTATAAACGAGAGTGACGACTCTATTTTCAAAAGATAAACATGTTTTAAATGTTTATCAAACCATAAAATCAATAAAGGAAAACCACAAGACAAGAGCGAAAAGGCCCAAGGAACGATCTCATCGGATTATCCGGGGGCACTCACAGCAGTTTGCTTTTCTGCCATGGTTCACGACTTGAAGCTAGGGGCGGCGGTTAGGTTTAGTTTTAGGGTTTTTGTTAAAACCTGTTTTTATACCATGAAGAATTTGATTTGCAATGACAATCTAATTGCTTTCATTAAATAAAGAGGTATTTATACAAGGTATTATTTACAACGAAACGTGCTAAAAACAACTATTGACATGTAAACAAAAGAGGACTGAATCTCCTAATTATGGTAGGAATCTGCTCCTGCTGGGACGCTCCCGAATGTGACCAAAGATGTGGTAACATCTACCACGACATCCATCATATAATATGTACTCCCTCCCTTTCGGGCAAAGAATCCATTATTCTAAATTATTATGTGATGTTTTATTTAAATAGTCTAATTTCAAAAGTATTTGTATTTTTTAATTGAACCGTACAATACACGTAAAAAAAGGTTAAACATGTTGTATTTCACATATAAAATTCTAGTGTTAACATTTGATATAATTTTATTATTTCAATTGTTCAATTTATGTTATTATTCTTTTACAAATTAATCAAATAAGATATTTAACATGAAAATATAAATTATAAAGTCTAAGACACTTTATTGTTATTTTAGTTTAAACCGTGTTTTGATATTACTTTATAAAGTTTAGCTAATCTCAAGGAAAACGAGGATTTCACTGTGGTTCGAATTAATTTGATTAAGCTTTGAAGGTATTATGGGGTTTTTGACATAAAAGAAATACTCTTATTTGGAGTCAAAAGTGGTCTTCATCAAAGTTATAGTGGACATCTCAAGCTTTTTGTTAAAGTATAAAACAGGATATACATTATAGTGCTTCTCTCTAACAACTTAAGCTTTTAGATGAGTTGGTTACTATCATGGTATCAGAGCTCTAGGTTTAATAAGGACAAGGGTTAAAATGATCCTATTTACATTTATCATAAAAAAATATACAAAAAGTACGTACTCTCTACTTGTGTCTCCAAAATTTTCCTTAAAGTCAAGGCTGTAAAGTTGGGAAGGAGGATAGTTGACATATCTAGAGCATCTGTAATCCAAATAAAGTGATCCTGTAATACCCTGATTCCTCCTATGTTTGACTTGCTTATCTTATCGTATTGTTATCACATTGAGAACATTAGTTAGACTTGATTAAAAAATATGTTGATCGATTCATGCATTAATTTCATGAGATTAAGATGCTTCAGTTGTGATTTAATTCTTGTTCATCATTCATAATTGGAATGCATTTCATTCTTATCTTTGTTACATATGTTTTGAATGAATTTCAAGTGTGTTTTAATCTTTGTTGGAGGTTAGGATCACTTTGGGATCATTTAGAATCATTTCGAGAGCGTTTCGGAGCATTTTTAGAGAGTTTGGAGAGTCTGGACACAAAGCGATCGCCCTGGGGAGATCAAAGCGATCGCCCTGAGACTAGAAGGCAAAGCGATCGCCCTGGGATAGGGCAGAGTGATCGCCCTGTATCGACTCTATTCATCCAAACAGCCTATAGTAATTTACCGATAACTTTGTGTAGAAAACTCAGATTTGCAAACCGTTAGAGTCTATGTAAACTATACTCAAAGAGCTTTCCAACCATATCTTATTTGAAATTTTTAGACTTGTATATCATCCTAGGAACATCTTTGAAGTTGACTAAAAATTAGACCAATCTGTTTAGACAGCATTCTCCAAGTTTGCAATTTTACCATTTTGACCCCTTGACTCATTTAAGGACGTACCAAGACTTGTTGACTTGCATAAATGACTTATTTCAGACCTTAAGGAGACCCCAAGTTGCTCTCCACTTCATTTTAAACATTCATGGAGCTTGAGAGTTAGTGTGGGAGATGAAGGTGTGTTAGTGTGTGTAATTCTTGTTCTCTCAATCCAACCAACCAAACTTTGATCCAAGGGCATACATGTGATGGGGATGACTATGGGAGCATCTTAGAAGGCTTTGATCTTGTTTTTATTGGTTTGATTGTGCTTTTAAGGTAAGTTACTAACCCCCTTGTTGTATGCTTAGGATTCTTACATGTTAGTTCATAAATATACATGTTAGACTTGTTAAAGATGATAATTTGACATCTAATTGCTATGTTGATATGTAAGAACCATAAGTATGATATTTGCTTGGTTTGAAATGGGTTGCATGTACGTTTGTTGGAGTATCAACCTTGGAATTTAACTAAAGAACAAGATGAGACTTAAATTGGAAAATTTCACCTAAGGCAATTATACCCAAATTTTGAGAAGTATGTTAATGACTCTAGAAATTTAATATTTGAAGAGAATAATATCTACCGAAAGACATGTTAAATTTTTACGCAAATTAGAGTTCGTTTGCTATAGATTTTAGCCCTCCGATTATTTGGTACTGGTAAAATAGAGACTCCGATTATAAGCGTAAGATGGCGTCTAATTAATATAGCAAGCCGTATATCCGAACTTGTGTAGTTTGGGATGTTCGTTTAATATAATTTACAACTTTCAAGAGTTGTTTACACGTATGTATATTAAAATACGGAATGTTAGAGACTAGTACGACAGTCTCGATGTGGTAAACGTTAGTTCGTTAATCTTGGTGTTGGGCTACGAAATCATATGATTTAGGATAAGTGTACTTGAGGGCACTTGCGTTTATAAGAATGAGTTATTTACGCTTCAAGCGTCATTGTGGGTGTAGTACTTTGCACTCGATGTTAATGAACTAAATAAGTATTCTTGATGTGTTTGTGCTTGAGAACTATATGAGTAATCCCAACATGGGTTGGTAACTAGACTGAATTAGAAGTCTCAAAGTGTGTTTGTTTGAGAATCAAATATGTATCTCAATGTGTAAATGTTAATAGACTAAATATGTGGTCTAATGGTTTTGAGAAGTACTTGCAAATATGTGCTTGTATGATTATGTGATTCAAGACTAAATGTGTGGTTTTGAGATGTTGATTAGTTTACTTCACAAGATGTGTTAGTAATATGTTAATGTAGGATCATTGACCTCCTTGGTTGGGATAAGGTTCACTACTTTTGAACCTTATTGTTGTTGTTATGTTACGAGTAAATATCTACTTATGCATCGTTTGGAAGTCCAGCTGGCATACATGATTTGAGTCGGCAATGCGATGACACATAGCCTTCGTGGTAAGCGATTGCTATGGGTCGCCTCATCGGTTACCTTTCCTCCCCACTACTGGCCCTAGTGGGAAGTGGTCCCATTGTTATAAGCAATACGCGTAACTATGGCAACTAATAGTATTTTTCCTCACTAAGTAGATGGTGAGAAGTAACGACAGTATTTTTCTCACTAAGTAGACGGTGAGAAGTAACGATGGTATCTTTTCTCGCTAAGTAGAATAGCGAGATGTAACGACAGTTTGTACAGTGTGTTCAATATGATACGAGCACGAGATCCGGTTCGACAAAGATAGTTGATATGTGTAAAGCGACAGCAGAACAGTCAGACAGACAGCAACCATATCCTTTTTAATGTGGTTATTTACGTGCACTTATGTAATCATCACCGTGCTACATGGTATTTGATATTTATGTGCCTATGATTATGTGGTACATGTTTACAGTTTGGTATACTTATAAATGATGCCATGTTACTGTTTATGAATGAGCGTTATGCCATGTCATGTAGTTGCATTTAGTAACTTATTGTGTCATTATGCCTCACCCCGTTTATTGTTCATATGTTTTTCCTTAGATCCGAGCTAGCCAGGAATTCACCGGTGAGGTCGGCGAGATCGCAGTTAGTTAGCAGGTTGTCTTTTGGCCTTGTAGCTCGTGGAGCTTGTTATAGTTGTGATATTTTATTTTAATTAGGACGGTTGGTTTGTAAAGTTATATAGACTTTACCTTGGGGTAGAATTATACTTGGTTATTGTATTATTCTTTTGGTAGTCGACATGTATGTCGTGCTTGTGTACAGTTGGTTATTATTCCAGCTGTTGTTCTAGCATGTTGTGGCCGATGATGTTAATGTTGTTGTTATTGTTTCTTTTCCCAAGTTATAGACTCGTGGTTGTTATTAGATGGGTTCCGGCAGTAGGATCGATCGCCGATGTTTTATTTTTATTTTATCAGGTTAATCCGTTAGATTTTGTTGTAAGTACGGGTGGTTACGCCACGTGATTTTCGTTTTTGTTAAGTGTTGGTTTGTTTGGCGACTCGACCTTGGGATCTCGTATAGGGATCTGGGTCAGGGCGTCACAGATCCAAAAGCCTAAAGTCAAGCTAACAACCACAGTGTCAACTTTCATGTGAAAGTCCAAGTCCAAATATAGAAGTTATCAACCCTGAAATCAGCTTGGAAAACAAGTTACAAATTTAGATAGCACAAGGTAGCGTGGCTCTAAATTTTTGGGTTGAAGTGCCTTTAGTAGCGCTTAAGTGCCACTTTTGAAGCGCTAAAACCTAAACTTTCTAGAGTTTTTGCACTTTAGCGTCATTTTGAAGCGCTAAAGTGCCATTTTAGAGCGCTTAAGCGCCTAGTTGCGTTTTAGCTTTCTAAATTACCTTGAATGGTAATATTTTTCAGTTTTTCCCTACTTTTTAGCTCTGTATATATAAGAACTTTTAGGTTTATTCTTGGAGAGTATTTTTAGACTTTTACGAGCGGTGTTCAATAGAGAAAAACTATAGAGAAGAAGGAAGAATTTTTCTTTTAATCATTAAAGATTTTCAATGTTAGAATCATTAATATCAAAAGTTTTATTCTCTCCCTACTTATAAGGGTGTAAGCTCGAACCACCCGAACCACGAAATCGAATCGGCTGGTTTGGTTCGGTTTTGAGTTAGGTCGGTTCAGTTTAGGTTTGAGAATTTTATAAACCGCGTGATTCGGTTCGGTTTGCAATTTTTGGTGCCAAGCCAAACCGAACCGAACCGCCATGTTGAATTTATATATATATATATATATATATATATATATATACACACACTAATAATTACTAATTTGTTTTTAGGGAGAGTCTATTTCTATTATAAATTTTACTTATCCACTACATTCATTAATAATTAAATAAATTAATCATTGTTATGACACATTTGCCCTTTAAATTCGATTAATTTTTTTGACTTTTCTTTATAACTTATAATTAATTTTTTGCTTCTTTTATCTTCTCAAATAATTGTGCATATTTTTCAACACTACAAAATTAAATCTACCCATTATTTATCATTTAATTTTTTCAAATATTTTTTTTAAGTAAATTGAATGTAATATAAAAAAAAACTTAAAGATGTTGTACAACTGTTAGTTTATTGTAAAATATTTTTGTGTAATCGTAAATATATATTCATTAATAGATTTTTCATTCAAATTATTATTTTGAAATTCATAATTATACTCCGCAATTTAAAATTATATAACTCAAATTTAGTCTATTTTGTCATTTATATGTTTTTTTCTTATTTGCATGCGAAATCAATAAGACCTGTCCCTTTTTTTTTTTTTTTTTAATATCTCAATTTTCTCAATAAACCATCTAATGTTGGGGGCATACACACAATCCTTATGTCTTGAATACAAACTGATGTGGAAGGCATTAAAATAACGTTTACCGGCAAACATTTCTTTCAAGTTTCGATACAGGTGCACCAAGCAAAAGAAATTCTTAGAACTCCCAAACACATCGCGTATTGCTTCCATTAACCCAACATTTCGATCCGATACAAACAACACATCTCGATCGGCTGCTTCTATTATTTTTGAAAGGAACCAAGTCTAATTATCTCGATTTTCTGAACTTACGATCGCAAATGCAAACGGGAACAGACCTGCATATAAACAATATTTAATCGACATTACAATTGCGGTGCATCAAAGTGTTCATCGCGATGCACAAAATTGTACTAAACAATACTATTTTCATGCATTGCGATGCAAAAATTTTACTTCCAATGCACAATATTGTATTGAAATATCAACATTACACTTGCAATGCATCAAAGTGTACATCGCGATGCACAAAATTGTACTAAAAAGTACTGTTTTGTTGCATCGCGATACATGAAACTTATTTTCAATGCATCATATTGTATTGAATGTATGGTCTTATTAAATGCAACTACAACAGAGACATAACCATGGACACACTATAATGCTAATCAAATAATGTTGAAACGAACAAAAAAATGAAAAAAATTGGACGTACCTTGAGTTCCATTTTTGGTCAAGGCAGACAAAAGGGTATCGTTAAATCGAGATTTCATAAAGGTGTCATCTATGAACAATATATGACAGCAATACTTGAAACAATTTGATGTGAATCCAAGATCGTTAACAAAGGGAAACCAACCACGAGCATGAATTGAAACAGAAAATAACGAATTGAAACAAAGGATAGGGAGCTTCCCTCAATACCCTAGGGTAGATTTAATCCCTAGAACATTGGGGTGCAACCTTGACTACTAATTGCAATTGATTATAAACTTGAATCAATTCAATAATATATCAAAAACTTGAATCAACAAACTTGATAAGTTCGAAGGTTTGAGAATTCTATTCCAAGAAATCTCTCTAAAACTCACAATATAGTAAAAACTTGAATCAATTCAATAATATATCAAAAACGTCTAACTCTTACAATCTAGAAGAGACGCCTATTTATAGGCTTAACTAAGCAATCTTCTACTAATCCTAGGAAAGCATTAATTAATAGAATCCTAAAAGAACTATGAAAATATACTAGGAAAGCATTAAAAACTATCTAGAAATAAGAATCCTAAATAACTAGGAATTACAATAAAACATGTGCATAAATAAACTAAAAGTAAATTCCAAGTCTTGCAAGGAAACAAGGAAAAAATGTCAAAATTTCAAAAGGAAACAATGAAACACGTTTTTGGACTCTCCCAATGTGAACACAAGCTACCTAGGGCCGGCAGCAATGTGAATGCAAGCTAAGCCGTCCCATGGTCTTCTAGAAATCCTTATTGGCTCTTAATGGGCTTCAATCAAATTCAGCTTTTTTGGGCTTCTCCAAATGCCTTCCACGCTTTGTCCTTTGCAAACAAGACTTGATCATTGGCTTGGTCCACCGTCCATCACCATTTATGCATGCCCGAAATGAATCGAACAACTTACTGAAACGATTCGTAACATCGTTTGATTCAAGGAAAGCAAAGCAACCCGGATTACTCTTAATCAACGATTTGACGTACCACTGTAGCTCCTGAAAAGATTTTTTATAACAACCAAAAACTTTCTTTCGAGCCTTCGATGCTCCTCTATGCCTTACTCTATGATATCTCCATACCATAATTGGTCCTCATGTGATCAATTACATCACTCGGGGAATAGCTTGGTCGATTGCGAACATTTTCAAGAATCATGTGTGCAATTATACCACAATGCATCCTTTTTTAGTTATTATCGTCAATCACAGTCAGATGACAACTGTGTGAAAGGTTTCACTTGTATATGGATACTGATTCATCAACAGATGAAGATGCCTTGATGAACCAACTGCAATCATCACTAAATTTATTTGCACATGCAACGCTAATCCTCTTCTTGCTGTTTTTAATGAAAATCAAATCAAATCCAATCTTGAATGAATACTTTATAAGTTGCATACGAAAATCTTTCATTCTACTTTTAAATGTTTGACCAACACGAGTAATAAGAGATGTCCAACCAGAATTTAAAAGTTCCTTTCGTATTTTAGGACATATGTCGTAACATAACACACTTTCATCATCACTTTCAAAACTTACTGAATTGTTACACTAACTTTGTTCTGATGATAATACCCCACCACTATCTGATGCTAAAAAATGACTGTTATGCTCATTACCTTGCAGTGCATTGCAAATTAAAATTAATGCATCGAGATACACAACTGATACTTTACGTTTGTTCAAGATTTGTGCATTGCGATGCAAGTTTTGTGCATCACGATGCAAGTCTTGTGCATCATCTGTAATAAATGTTGCATCAGATTCATTCTCTCCAATCTCATCTCCATAATTGCCTTCTTTATTAATCCCGTAAGTCAAACCATTATCAATTTCAAAAACTTCAACAATTATAATGCAAACTGATAAAGTTTTGGCCAATGACAGCATGTTTTTGAAATCTTCTTCATTAGTTAAAAATAATTGTTGTGTGATCATACAGTGTATTTCAAAGTACAATTATCGATTTAAAAATTGTAATATTTATCTCTAATGCATTCAATCAACTCAGATAAACCAAAATTCTCTGAAACTTTCGAAACAATGATATCTCCTCTGAATTTCAACAACATGACATGATTTTCCAGTGAAACCATTAATTTTGATTTCACAGTGAAATCGATTATAACAACTTGAAGAAATTTAAAAAACAAAATCGAATGAACAGAAGATCGAATGTGGTATGGATGAAAATTTTGGTAAGAAATTGCAATGGAAAGAAAGTCAAGAATTTAAAGGAGTAAATCAAGGAAGATGCAGTTTAAAATGTGTTTTAGGTTATTACGAGGGCAGTTTTGAAATAATTGATCAATTTATCAACCAAAACGGACTTTAGCGATTGGAAACAAGTATTGTGGTCTAGAGCGGTTGAAAATCTAAGGAATGGTACCGGCCAGCAATTATTCCAAAAAAAAGTTCAATTAAGTTTACGTCGAGCTTGGGCTTGAACATACATAATTTAATCAAAAATTTGCGAGCCGGTACACTTTGGAAAGTTTTTAATCGCTTTAGTCCCCTTTTTTTTTTCAACCGAAAAAAGGTATTTTTGTAGTATCGTTCCTAAAATGCCCCCCGGCAATCGAACTGGTTTCTTTCGCAAGGTTTCCCTTCGAAGTCGATTTCCTTCCTAAAAGTTTTCTCCACATACGCTCTTATCGATGGATTCAACAATTATGTTGTTGATTAAATTCAAGCGAGACACCGTTGTTAAGAAAGTTACAGAGAATTTCATTTTTTGCTGATTTGATCGATTCAATAAGAGGTAAATATTCAAATGTTGATTCTGAGAATTTATCATTGAAATATTCCGTTAGATCTCACGTGAATTGCTGTTTAACTAATGATAAAGATTGCACAAACATGGTGTTGTTGGAATCGCGATGCACAGATTAAGAATCGCGATGCACATATTTTGAAATTGAAAAAGAACAGTAGCATTTACTGCATGCATCGCGATGCCCAAATAGATCCATACCGATGCGCAACCGGTGCATCGTGATGCTCAGCTCGTGCATCGCGCTGCCTTGAGTAACCGGTGCTTAGCGCGCTGTGCTCCCCTTCATTAATGGTATTTCCGCCATTTCGTCAGAAAAGTGCCTTTTGCTGGTTAAAAAAAAAATATTGGGGTGTAAAGCGGTTAAAAATTGTCCAGAATGGACCGGCCCAAATTTCTCTCTAATTTAATTTAGGCCGAACTTGGACAAAGGTAAGCCGGATTGACTGCAACTCTTTAAGCCCGAATGACAGCTCTATTCCAAACACAAAACATCCACCTGATTTATATGCTTCATGAAGTTAAACAACACCGTTAAGGCCCAAGAGAAATAATCGATATGACCAAAGCCAAACCCATGCTCTAAAAGTGGGGCTTACGCAAGTAAACGAGCCTGCTGAACCGCCAGGATTCCAAGTTTATAAATTTCTATCATTCTACTATAGTATAAAAAAAAGAAAACTGTATTTGAGAAAGGTACTTAATGAGCTATCTTCAAATAGCAAAATACTAGTAAAAAATAATTTAAAGTTCAATTAATTACATTGAGAAAGATTTAATATGTGGTGTAACCTCTATTTAACAGAGTTTCAAGAATAACATTGAATTCCTTTAACTATATTATCTTTCAAGACATGAAGATATTGAAAGCACAACAAATTTTTTGACTACCGAACGCGTAAATCAGCTAATAGGGAGATGTTTTACCTTTCGAGTTATGGGAATACGGTTGCGTTAAAACTTGGTAGCACTTGGTAACAAGAGTTTTACCGCCCTTGTGGTCCGGCTTGGCTCGGAAGATTAGGCTTCTCCACCTAACTTTTGTTCACACAAAAAAAAACACATTTTTGTTGTCTTCAAGTTAGAAAACTTTATCACCAAAAAATAAAAACGTACATGGGTCGGTTAACTTTCTCGATCAAGTGGTTTTGTTTGTTCTAACTTTCTTTCTCTTATCCCACCAATTTTTTCTCTATTTATCTTATTTTTTTGTCAATTATTATTAAAAAAAAAAATCAAAACCCTAAAATCATTGAGCCAAGTAGACTTAAGGCCGTGTTTCAACTCGTGATTATTTTGTCGTTTCGTTTTTTTGTTTTAAATAATTTTGTAACGATTGAATGAAAAAAGTAATTGAGAGATAGAGAGAGAAAATGTGGGACCGATACTAGAGAAAGTAAAAAACAGAAAAAAGAACTACGAACCACAAAAAAACTGCGAAGATAAACGTGACCTTGCTTTTGAAACCTGAAAATTGGGGTAAAGAACCATAGTCATAAACCCTAATTTGAGTTTTTCATATAAGCACAAAGAAAACTAGTCTATTTGGCTATTAAGTTTGATCTATAATAGCGTTTAGCATACCCTTTTGCGAGAGAAGAATCAAGTTTTGAATTAAGATAGTGGAAAGGTTAATTAGGACCACACTGATATCATAACCTACAGCAACTCTAAACGCTTTAAAGTACAAAGTAGTCTGCTAAAGGTGCATGCTGGCTTGCTCAAGTAAAATAGAAGCAACTACCAACCATTATTACACAAATCATCTTCTTAACTTCTCTTTAGTCTTAATTTCTTAGATGTGTTCCACAATCTTTTATATTCCCGCCCAAATAGTTTACGTTTGAAAAATCTGATTATTAATGAATATATAAGTACCATTGAAGTTGATCAAAAATGCTTAAACATATTCAATATGTTTATATCACATTTGGAGGATAAAGTTGAAAAGTTTATAGAAAGTGAAAGCATAATTTTAGAAAGTGGACTTTTAAAATAAAACATCCCAAAATAGTATAGTGGACTCTTTGTCTACTCCTTTCGTTCCAAGAAAATTGTATTATTTGAAAAATTAAAAGTTTTAATAATGTATTTTTACTTATCTACATTTCTTTTAAATTTACCAATTATGACACATGTTAGATAAAGATTAGATTTTTCAAATGAAATTTTTTTAAAAGTTAGAGATTTGTAGCTTAAATTTTTAGAATTTGACTATTCTTTTAAAGAAACTAAAAGAGAAAGTAAACTGTTTTTGTTTTTGCTTTTGTTTTGTTTTTTTCCTTGTACCCGGAGAGAGTGAAAATATAAACCCGCTTGATTAAGAAACCGGGTAATAAATATAACACCACAAAAGTGCTAAATCTCACAACTCCTTGAAAAAATATCGTTTTGTCCCTCATTTAATGTAAATGAGTATTTACACCAAAATATTCTCTATTTTGTATTTAGCGCAAATGGACCCCCTAAGGTTGGAATTTGGGATGGCCGCCTAGGGGTGGCGTCTCTTTCGGTGATGGCCGCCTAGGACTCGCGGTACTACCATCTGCCATTAAAATTTTAACGAATCCGTTAACTTCTTAACGAAATTTTAAATTTTAGGGGTTGAAAGTGTTAAAAAAAATGATGGAATAATGGATGGCCGCCTAGTTTAGGTGGATGTTTAAAATATGACTGCCAAGGGGTGGCGATCTCGTCTAATTTTTCAGTTTTTTAAAGTTCTTTTTTTTATTTTTGCATTTATAACATTTGTATATATAAATTTCCACCAAAAAACTATGGGTAAAATAGTAAATTTATCAAGAGATGTGTTGTATTTAGCACTTTGAAGTGTTGTATTTAGCATCACCCTTGAGTACATAAATACGTATATACTTTTGATCTTAAATGGGGTAGACATGATATATTTTGGACAAACTTACAATCAGCCCATATGAAAAAGAAGAAAGAAAAAGAAAGTTATTGAATAGACTAATTACCAATGGAGCCACCCATTTTGGGAAATGGAAGAAGATCGTGATAAACAGTTGGAGATGAAGTTGCAATAAAATATTTGGATTTTCAATGAACAAAGAATACAAATACTTCCGTGTCAAAGAACTAGTTTTTTTTTTTTTTTTTTAGGTTGTTTTAAAAAATGTGTAATTTCTAATATTTTTTTTAAAATAATATTTTTACTATTTGATCTTTATTTTAATTAATGAGTTACACTCTCACATAGTCATTCTTTGAAAAACACACACTATTTTAGTATTTATAATAAAGTTAATTAATTTGTTGTAATCTGTGTTTCGAGTCAATCATAATTTTTTTTTTTTTACAGAGAATATCAATTAGCCAAGAAAACTGTGGCTGAAAAAAAAAAAAAAAACATTTTGTTGAGAGTAAAAATGGAAAACTCTTAGCCTTAGATTCTTGGAAATAGAGGAACACTTTTTACTACACAGTTAAAGAAGGTTGCTAGCTTTAATCATGTTATTTTGTTTTCATGCATTATAAAACACAAAAAATATCTCTCTTTTTCTTCATTAAAAAAGATAAAAAGCATCATCAAAAGCTATCACTTTAAATCCTTTTTTTACTTTTGCACTTCAAGATTTTGTACTCGCAAATAACCAGAATATCTGGCAATCCAAAAGGTGTCTTTTTTTTATTTTATTTATTTACAGGGAAGGACGAAGGAATCAAATCGAATACTTCACATTTTATATAACTAGATCATTCATTAAAAATTAGTGTTCTAAAAATTAGGAGCCTAGTCGGAGCCTAGAAATCGAGGTATAATTACATCATATGTACATACCAAACCTACTACAACAATAGTAAATAATTAAATATAACCAAATAAATTAAAAGTAATGATGATATTATAAGATTAAAAGTCAAAAGTTAAAAATTAAAATCAAATTTACTATCATTTCAAAGTAGAGGAGAAAAGGAAAATACTTTAATAATTTGTGGAGGGATGGAAAATAATTTAATAACTTGAGGGGGAAGGTTTTCATTTTGAAAAATGAAACCCTAAAGCTAAAAACATAAAACTTAAACTCTCTCTCACAAAGTCACTCACAGCAGTCAGCACAATGTCTCTCTCTCTCACACAAGGCGGACGATCTCGAGGTCCTCTCTCTCTCGCTCTCTTTCTCTCTCACTCTCGCTTAATTTCTCTCACTCTCATACCCACGTTCTCACTCACTCTCTCTCACACCGGCGTTCTCCCTCTCTCTCACCCGCGATCTCCCTCTCTTTCATCGGCGATCTCCCTCTCTCTTACCGGTGGCGTTCTTCAACCCCAGTTTCTTCGACCGTCTCTCTTCTTCTGTTAGTTGGTGCCTAGAGCCATAGAGCGCCTAGTCGGCAATTTCTTCTCCGGCGACTTTTTTGACTGATTTGGCATTAATTCCTGCATGGAGCCGCCTAATGACTAGATGGCGTCTAGGAGGCCGCCTAGGGCGCGTTTTAGAACACTGTTAAAAACCAATCAAAAGGTTATTCTACACTTTGAATACCAACTAATTTGGTTAATTAGCTCTCTAATCAGGTAACAAAACAACTTAAACATAATGGTAAATACTTAATGTTAGGGCTTAATTATTTTCACTAGACATTTCAATCTGGTCACTCTAGTATATTAGTATCTTTTATTTGTACATTGTAATATCTTTAATTTACATCAGTTAGATGTAAGACTTGAACCTGTGAGTGTCTTATAAGTGATCACCCACTAAAATTAGTTATCAACATTATCTATGAACTTTTGGATTTGGCCTGTGGTGGACCTAGTTGACCCCATTTTTTAATGTGTCATGCATAGCAGACCAGACTCTCGAGCGGCCGAAGATGTGGTGAACCGGGGCATTACATACATAATGCTTTTTCTACTATGAAATTAAGTCCTTTAATAAAAGTTAGAGTAAAAATAGCATATATAGCCTTAAATACTACTCCCTATGCCCCAAAAATCAGTTACATTTTGTCATTTTCATATTGAAAAGTCAACCAAAAATAATATTAAATTACAATTTAATATACATTTATTATGTTTAGGTAATACAACTTTTATCCTTCATACGATATTAAGAATATTATTAGCAATAATTTTTGAAATTTTTAAGGATAAGTAAACTTTTATTAACCTTTAGTCAAAATTTAATCATGTTTAACTGTCATCAACCATTGACCAACAATAATGTTAGAATTACAACTCTTTCTGCAACTTTTGTTTTAACTAAACTTTGATAAAGGGTAAAGTTATTTTTCTTCAAAATAATTTTGTCTTTTTATAGCAAAAGTTGTAGAACAAAATATAAACCTAACATTTTTCTTCCAGTCTATTTCTAATAAAGGCAATTGATTTAATGGTGTCATTTGTAACTTTGGATGGTTACAACCACAGGGTTGACCTTGGCCCCAATTCAATTTTCTACAACCACAGTGTTATTAACATCAAATACTTTCTTATAATTGATACAGTATATAAGACCCAAACAAACAGATGTTATAATTACTATAAAACATGATAGGGCGCAATCGAACATTCATGGTTAGGCATACCCCATGGCATGTTAAGTAACTAACTTCAACAAGACGCCAATCTTCTTGAGTCAATGGCTTTTAGCTCTCTTATATCATTATAATCACTATTGTTGATCTGTTGCCTCCCTAAAAGAATCCCCTTATGGTACCGGATCTTTAGCCAGCCATTGAAAGATAACTTTTTAAGTTTTTTTTTTAAAAAAAATAAAAAAATAGGAAAAGTAGAAAAGGAAAAAAGTAAAGTGAATGCACGAAGCATATATAATTAATGAGGTAAGTGCAATTCAATCAACATGGAAAGACCCCACAATTTAGGCCACAATACTAAAGTAGAAAATTGTGATAAGCATTAAGCAATTTCAAATCTAAGGGAAAGTATTTCCATTGCCCTCTCAAGAAAGAAAAGGTTGATAGATCTTTTCCATCCAATCCTCCAAAAAGGACAAATAGACAAAACACAAACACACAAGAAGAAAAAATTAAATAATAATAAGTAATATCCCTACTTCAATTCCTTTCCACGAATTACGTTTTTTATAATTTTAGAAAAAGTAAAAAATATACATCAAATTTGCATTTTAAAGATATTCTATCTGATAAAAAAAAAATTAAACAATACAATAATTTAGGGACGGAAGGAGTAACTAGTAACTGATGGATGTCGTGGTGGATGCCGCCACATCTTCGGACACATTCGTGACGATCTCAGCAAGATTGCTACCTTAATTAGGAGATCTTGTAATTATTTGTTTATATCTTTACAGCTGACTTTTAGCCGTCTCTTGTAAACAATATTTGTATAAATACTTCTTTATTCAATGAAAGGAAATAGATTGTCATTGCAAATCAAATTTTACATGGTATCAGAGCAGGTTTATCATAAAACCCTAAAACCTAATTCCTGCCGCCCCCCAACTTCTAGCCCTCTAGTTTCCAGTTTTTTCATCAACCAAGGCAGAACCAAACAACGAGAAACAAGCTGCTGCGGCTTCCAGCCACACCACCGTGGACGTCATGTCTCCATATTACATCTATACTTCTGACAACCCTGGCCAACTCTACGTTGGTGATCTCTTCCACAATGGAAACTATGACGATTGGGCTGATGAGATGAGTAATGCCATGTTCGCTAAAAATAAATAGGTTTCGTTGATGGCTCGATTCCAATGCCTGATGAAGACTCGTTAGAATTAATACTATGAAAGAGGTGCAATGCAATGGTAAAAGGGTGGTTGAACACGGCTATGGAGAAGGAGATAAGGAATAGAGTAAAGTATAATAAGATTGGCATGGAGATTTGGCGTGACCTTGAAGAGAGGTTTGGGAAGGAGAGTACACTAAGAGCGTACGATCTGAAACGTGCATTGACACAAACACGACAAGAGAAATTATTAGTTTCGGCTAACTACACCAAATTGAAGGGGCTTTGGGACGAGATACAATCAGTTTCTCCCTTGCCAAAGTGCACATGTGGTAAGTGCACATGTGATATACCCAAACAACTTATGACGTTGCGTGAGAAGGAGCAGCTTTATGAGTTTCTTATGAGCTTTAATGAAGCTTTTGGGACTGTGAAGACACAGATTCTGAGCACAAAACCTACTTCATTGATTGGATCAGCTTACCATCTTGTAGCGCAAGACGAGCAACAATGTCAGATTATGGCATCCCACAGACACGGGATGGAAGCAACAACATTTCAGACTCAGTCCTACTAGCGTACGGAGAAAGAAGGCATCGATCAAAAGGGAAGAAGACGAGACAAACCAATGCGCAGTCATTGTGGCAAATTGGGCCACTCTATAGAAGGCTGTTTCAAAATAGTCAATTATCCTCCTGGGTGGAGAAAGGTAACCCGTGATGATAGTAAAAAGGGTGAACAGAGGGTGACCCCTAGGCAACAAACGTAGAATTACAGTCAAGCCCCTTTCCAAGATTAACTCCAGCATAGTATGCAAAACTGATCCAGTACCTCTGTAAGAATGATGATTCCATAGATGACGCCATATCTGCCACCACATCTGAGAAGATTGAATAGATTCGGCCGATACCCACTGCTAACATGGCTAGTAAGATTTATTTTGAAAGGCCTTGGGTGATTGATTCTGAAGCAATGAAACATATCACTTGTGATAAAAGAATCCTTGAGGAGCAAAAAAAATCGGAATCTGAGATGCCTGTTAGAGTACCAAATGGAGACAGTGTTCCGTGAAGGGAATTGGCAAAACTTGTTTGCAAAACGGGTTAAAAATTCACAATGTTTTAAATATTCCAGATTTCAAGTGCAATTTACTTTCAGTTAGCAAGTTAACGAAAGATTTTAATTGTGCACTAATATTTTTTCTCGGACTTTGTGTAATACAAGACTTACCCTCATGGAACCTGATTGGAGTGGGTAAATGCTACGATGGTTTATACTACATGGAGCCCGTGAAGACTGGAGCGTCACTATAGCATTTTTAGTTGGGTCGAAAGTTTGGCATAAGAGATTGGGTCACAAGTCAGACACAAAACTTCAACATGTTGAGTCTCTTGGTAAAAATTTCAGATTTAGCAATAAACCATGTGATTCCTGTATGAGGACAAAATAGACTCGAGCTCCATTTCCTATTAGTAGTATTAAAATTAGTTCATGTTTTGAATTATTGCACTGTGATATTTGGGGAGGTTTAAAAATGCTTCTTTATCGGGTGCACATTATTTCCTGTCTATTGTTAATGACTATAGTCGTGAAATTTGGGTGTTTTTAATAAAGCATAAATTTGAAGTGAGTCATCATTTGACTAGCTTTTGTAATATGGTCAAAACTCAATTTGAGAAGGCCTTTAAAAGAATTAGAAATGACAATGATGAGGAATTTAAGTCAAACTACATACTGGATTATTATGCCACCCACAGAATTCTATTTGAGATGTCTTGTACCGATACACACCAATAGAATGGGGTAGTGGAGAGGAAACATAAACACATACTCTAAGTTGTAAGAGCCTTGCGATTTCAAGCAAGCTTGTCCATCAGTTTTTGGGGTGAGTGTGTCTTGACAGCTACCTATCTTATAAATAGGTTACCATCAAACGTCATTGGGTGTAAAACACCATATTGAATTTTTTCTTCACAAGAAACCTTTATATGACCACCTTTGTGTCTTTGGGTGTGTTGTGTATGCAAAGGATAATAAAAAAAGGGCGTGATAAGTTTGGTGAAAGGGGCAGACCTTGTGTGTTTCTTGGATACCCTCATGCACAAAAGGGTTATCGTGTCTATCATCTGGAACAGAACAAAATCTTCACATTTAGGGATGTAATTGTTGCTGAAGATGTGTTTCCTTTTAAAGTAACCATTCCCGACAGTGCACAGCGAACAGGGCCGTCACAAGGGCCAGATCCTATATACTTTGATGAATCAGTACTGCCAACATTTTATTCCAAAGAATCCAGTTTAGATGATTCGTCAAATGTCACCACATCTGCTGACACATCTGCAACACCTCCAGGTTCAGATGATAATGTTTTACAGAATGTTGCCCAATCTAAAAGTGTTCCAGAACAACAGCAAAGCTCCTCATGAAGTGGGCAAATTGATACGCAAGGGTTGCGACGTAGCCATCGAGTACCACCTAGACCCAAGCATCTCGATGTTTTTGTTACTGAGCTTCCGCAGTATATAGACCATGTGGAACCCAACCCTAATCTAGGAACCTCTACGGTACATCATTTATCTCATTTTGTCTGCTATGAAAATTTTCTCGTGCTCATAAAGTCTTTCTTGCGGCTATCACTTTTCATGATGAGCCAAAGTATTTTCATCAGCCAGTGAAAGATCCACATCGGCGTGATGTCATGCAAAAGGAGGTCCAAGCTTTAGAAGACAATTGAACGTGGACCTTAGAATCGTTGCCCCCGGGCAAGAAAGTTGTAGATTCTAAGTGGGTCTACAACTTTCTCTGTTGAGATGGATTGTTATTTTGTTCGTGAACGGGTTGAATCTTTTGTCGTTGAGCCAAGATATGTCACAACGACAAATCAGGTTGCTGACATTTTTACCAAACCCCTTAGAGCGGAACGTTTTCGATTTCTGGTAGGCAAGTTGGGGGTTCGAGATCTGTACCGTCCAACTTGAGGGGGATGTCGCTACATCTTCTGACACATTCTTGACAATTTCAGCAAGATTCATACCTTAATTAGGAGATCTTGTAATTATATGTTTATATATTTACAGCTGACTTTTAGCCGTCTCTTGTAAACAATATCTTGTATAAACACCTATTTACTCAATGAAAGGAAATAAATTGTCATTGCAAATCAAATTTTACATATATTACACTGGCAACCATTAACTTTTTGTGATTTATTAATACAGATATCCTTAATAGTTTTATAAATGTAAAAGAGACCTCCTAATTGAAATCGGGCAACATAAATTTCATAATCCTTCCACAATATACCTAGCACATTTTTCTGTTGTTCAAACTAAATTGCAAAGTCACCATTAATGAAAGTGAGAGGGTCACCAACTTATAAAATAAAATTAGGACAAAAAATCTAGACGAAAAAGAATAATCGAATCCTACATATCCAGATGCTCAATAGACCAAAGTCGATGACCTTATTTTCATATCAACACCACCTCGTACCTTAAGAAAACCACCATAACCACTAACATTATCTCGATCCTATCTACTACTAGTTACTAACATTCATTAACCAATCTTCTCTCTCTCTCTCTCTCTCTCTCTCTCTCTCTCATAATGTCCCTTCGAACTACAATTATCACCCCCCACCCCCATATCCATCTAGCTCTAGCAAGGGTTCTCTCCTTCATTCATCAAAAGTCAAAACATAGTCATGTCCTAGTATTTTGTTATCAAATGTTAAGGGGTATAAATGTGAATTACCCAATCAACTAAGATAGAATGAAACAAAAAGTGATCACCATGCAATTTTGGTGTAAACAAGTCATTTGTAGTGCCCACTTTCTCACACAATGAAAGAATAATTGTATAAAGTCTAAAAGGAGACATCACATCCAGGAAAATTAGATTTCTATAAGCCTCCAAAATGCCCTAATTAAATTGATGTGATTTGTTTGTTAAATGCAAGTTTACTCACTCTATAAATTATATGAGTTCAAATATTCTACTCACGTCAACCCTATTGATACGTATTCTAGTTTTTCACTCATTAAAAATATTTTTTCAAATGATTTTCTAGTGCATGTACATAAATATTTTTGTCATTATAAGTGCTCATTGGAATATGACACTTGACGATAGTGACTTTAGCAATTTTAGCAAAAAAAGAAAACATGTTTTGGAACAATTTTTTTTTTTTTTTATTAAAAAAACTTATCTTGAGATGAACTGAGGCACGGAGTACTTCTTGTTATAACTTATAAGAGGATTCACATTTAAAAAGTCAAACTTTTATAATTCTATATTAATTTTTATCCTTTCTTTTAAATTACAGAAAATTATATAATTTTTTTTGTATGACACATTAAATAAATATCATATTTTTAGGAAAAAATATTGAATGAGCTAGTAAGAAAAATTAATACTCCCTCCGTTACAGGCAAATAGTCCACTTTCCTTTTTTAAAAGTCAACATGTGACTAAATCAAATCAAAATTTTACACATTTTACTTATGTTTTAGGGAAAAAAATTGCATTAATTAAAAATTATTTTAAGAATTCTATAGATTGCAACTTTCAAAAGTTTGTAAAAATTACTAAATTTATGTTAATTATTGGTCAAACTTCAATTAAGTTGACCAAAAAAAGTCAAAAGTTGACTCTTTGCCTGGAACGGAGGGAGTAGTTTAAATTTCAAATTGCGGCTTCTTTTCTCTTTTATTTTTTAGTCACAGGTCACAAGCATATGGAAGGTAATTAAATCCCAAACCTAGTTTTTTTTTTTGCCTCACCAAAATAAAAGAACACAGTTGTCTCGAGGATTGAACTCAGGTCACCGCGTGATAGGTGGGAATACTTACCAGTTACCACTATCCTACAACGACTTGTTTGTTTTCTAGCACTTTTTCGCACAATGTTTCGTGTAGACAATTCGTTTCAATCAATTTTCATAAAATGTCAAAAAATATATATTTAGAAGGCCGTTAGTGTCATGCATGGCTGGCTGTAGTGAAGAGGACCTAAAGGTTACGAGTATGTGAAGATATGTATTTATTGCATGCATTAATGTGAACCCTTCAAATATTTGTTTGACAAACTACTACTAAATAAACGTACCTAGTTGACACACAAAGTCCTTTTCAACACTTCATATCCAGTCTTTCCTCCACCACACACACTTTTCCTGTATCTATCTTTCTCTATATATGTACTCCAAATCTAACCAAATTCACATGCCTCTCTCTCTCTCTCTCTCTCTCTCACACACACACACCCACACAGACACCCACCCACCCACCCACACACACACACACACACACACATCGTTGTGCATGCAATAAGTGGATGAAACTTTTCTTTTGAGGGTTGTACAAAGAGCTTTTTGAGATGACAAAATATCATGTGGGCAATAACATTAATATCGTAATTTTCATTGATATCCAATGTACGTGTAGGTGTAGGTGCATGAATTGCATAGTTGTAAAGTCCACTCTTCGCCCAAATCACTCTTTCTATATGAAATACTCTCTCCGTTCTAATTTAAAAAATCCAGATTTAATTTAATTATTCCCTCCGTTTAAGGCAAAGAGTTCACTTTTTTTTTTAAAAGTCAACATGTGACTAAATTAAATCAATATTTTACATACTTTACTTATATTTTAGGAAATAAAATTTTATTAATTAAAAACTACATCAAGAATACTGTGAATGACAACTTTCATAATTTTGTAAAAACAAATAAATCTATATAAATTATTGGTCAAACTTTAATTAAGTTGACTCAAAAAAATCAAAAAATAGACTCTTTACCTCGAACAGAGGGAGTAAATTTTAATCAAAAATTACGTATATTTATTTTCTTACAAATAAGTACTTAAAAGTTGCATTACATAGAATTTTTAATAAACAAAATTTAATTTTCTAAAACCTAATAAAGGTATGTCAATATATGATTTTGATTAGTCTCGTATTATGAAAAATCGAACTCTTAATTTGATTGCAATGGAGAAAGTATAATTATTTGTTCCTATACACCCTCAATTACCAAAGAGTAAAAAGCAATTTTTTTTTTTTGAGAGGCTATTTCCACTACAATTTTAGCTAATCCACTACATTAGTAATTATTACATTAAACAAATACATGTTTGGACAAAATTATCCTTAATTACTTACACATATTAAGTTGACTAACAAAGTTACTTTTCTAATTACCTTTTCATATTATTTTCTAATTCAAAATATATTAAATGATCTTTGATTATAGTTCACATAATAGATATTATTATTCTTTTTTAAATTTATTTTAAATATTTAATCAATTAAGCTCACGATTAGAGTCACGTTGCATTATAGAAAAACTAATATCATAAGGATATTTTTTGTCAACCAAACTTGGAAAAAACATGTAATCTTTGCTTATTGAAATAAAAAATTCAGTTAGATTTAAAAGAAGTCATTATAAAAAATTAATTCAATAGTAAAATCATTTTGTGGTATAGTATCGTAAAGTTTTAATACATTTTGTCTACCTATAACAATTGATTCTAAATTTTAAATTTTGAATTGATTGAAACCGACATTTAATTCAATACATAACATAGCTATTATTGAATTTATTTTTTAAATTAAATTAAAGTTTTTTTTGGTAATAAAATATCACATATTTTCTAAGATTTTGATCGATAAATGTTTTTCAATTTTTTTATATTGAAACATGAAACGAGTCATAAGCATAATTGAGAAAACATATTTATTAAAAATAAATATAATTAGAAAGTGTAAAACTACCTCGTTTGTTGATATGTTAGGAAATAAAATATGATTTGAAAATAAGAAACATATTAATCCACTTCAATTGACAAGTAATTAATTAAGGGATAGCTTTGTCCAAATATGTATTTATTTAATGTAATAATTAATAATGTAATGGATTAGCAAAAATTGTAGTGGAAATGACCTCTCCCTATTTTTTTTACATCTCTCCTCTTTTTCTATTTGATTGTCTTGTTGTACCTTGTCCAAAAAGAGGATTTCATATTCCTTTTGAGAGATGTTCCAAAAATAGAGTTTATCCAATTAATAATAATAATAATAATAATAATAATAATAATAATGATAATACTAACAACATTTTTAATATAAGAAAGAAAATGAAACAACATGAGATCAATATATATATATATATATATATATATATATATATATAAAGAGAGGTGCACCAAATCTAGAAAGTTCTTGTCAAAATGCACTTCCCAGATTTGAAACTTCTTCACTTAAGCTTTGGAAATTCAAAATCTGGATCTGCCCTTATTGCAATTGATTGATTGATAAATAATTATAGAACTCTTCACATTCTTGCTAATTTCGAGATTAGTAAAAAAGAAAACTAGGTCATTCATTTACCATCAGTAAAACAAATACGTTTATTATTTGTAAAATTAACCAAGTAAAATGTATATGTAATCCTTGGGGAGTTCAACAGCTTATAGACCATTCATTTACCATCAGTTACAAATGCTGAAAATATTATAAATTTAGATCAATCCCTTTGCAACTCAGTCCAAATATTAATCAAGTATCATTTAACATCGAAAAAGCAAGCTTGGCACAATGGCCCCCCCTTTTCTGTTTGATCACTGATATCAGCCTAATGAAGGTGGAGTGGGCATTGAAGTTGAGATTAACCCGGTTGTATGATCTCCCAGCATATGGAGATAGCTCAACTATCAACAATGCAGAATGTGTAATTTACCAACGTTGTCGTACGTATTCGTTGAGGTACGTGCTTTATTTTAAAAAATGATGGATGTAATGGAAAGTATATATTTATACCTTTTATATTATTGTTATAGGTGAATTCTTCTAAATATGAAGTGACAACCCCTCAAAGAACTCAAAAAAAAAAAAAAAAAAAAAGCTTAAAATTTGGATGATGGTGCAGATATGGGTTTAAAGAGGGCACTAATTGATGAGTTTTCTTCTACGTCAAACGATAAGAGATTTAAGGACATCATCAAGCAAGAGAAGGAATGATCACTTTATGTTTGTCATTCTTTTTAATAAATATAATATTATGTTATGTTTGACAAAGGGTTGATTTGTTTTTTATCACGAACAATTTGATGATCTATTTAAGTTTGTAATTCCTATTGTGGGGATTTGCTTTTTGCTACAATAAGATCTTTTTCGAAGGTGGATAATTTTTATTATTGGTATTTATGTTTAAAATATATCTTAGTCTTTTGCTTAATTTAGTGTATTATTATTGTTTAAATTTTATAATTATATAATTTATGTAGTTTTATATTTTGCAAGAAACATAACATATTGAACTTCTTATGTGGTTTTATATTTTGCAATAATATTGAAATTCGTAATAAATACTTAAATAAGACAACAGAAAAAATGTAATGATATTATCCAAAATAAATTTATTATTATCAAGGTATATTTAATTTAAAATAAAAAAATAATCGATAATGTTAGAACATATATATAATCAAATCAAAGACCTGCTTTTATACTTTGTTATAATTCTTAAAATATATATATAATCACTTAATAATTGATATAAATCGACCTTATAGATACTGGAATTGTCTAATAATTAATATTTAAACAATTTATTTTATATTTAATAAATGGTTAATTTATAACAAACTGAATTATCTAATAAATCAATACAAACATACATAATTACCAAATTATCAAATAAATCAAAATGGTTAACTAATTAATTTGATAGCAGTAATATAAACAGATATAATTATCAAATAACAATTGTAATATTACTAGCCATAATTATCAAACAAATCGATAAAATTAATATACTGACGTAATTATCAAAGAAAAGTGGAAATTGGCTATGTAATTAATTTTATAACATTATTATAAACAGACAAAATTATTAAATAACAGTAATTTAAAAAGGTAATATTTACAACATAATTATCAAATAATAGGAATATTATCAAAAAGAATATATAAGGTCAGTTCATGTATGGCATGTTAGACTAATTCAAATTAGATACAATAAATGAAATGAATATTAAATGTACCAATAAAGTACAATTAATTTAAATAATACTAAAAATTCAAATTTGAGAAGTGGACAGCATAATTAAATAAGCCAAACACAGTTCATGTATAATAAAGAATCTATAAGGTCGTATGTTCAAGTACCCATACACCGATTGAATCCAAATAAATCATTTTTGTTTAATATATAATTAATTTTAGTTTTGAACAATCTTTTTGTTTAAGATTGTGTTAATTTATCTTAGTTTGTTACTTTATATTTCTAATATTTGGACATAAGCATGTTATTTATATTAACCTTTTATTTTTAATTTCTATAGTAATTACTTATGTTTAATCTAAATTTATTCGCGGTTTTGAAATTTAATTTATTTATTGATTTTATTTGTTTTTAATTTTTGTTTTTGATTTGAATATTGAAATTATAGATTGAGTGATATTAGTATATGACATTTATTTTTATATTAACTGTCCATACTTTTTTTTTTGTTGGAATTTATTAACGATGTTTCCTGTGCAAAATACAAAAGATTAACAACTTAGATTAAAGAGAATATGAAATGGATTAAAATAATCAATATATAATTTAATTTTTATCATTAAGTTAGTATATCATTTAGTTATTATCAATATAAATCATGCATCGCAATATTTATAAATAAAAGTCAGAGTCAGTCATTATCTAACGTAGGACTTCTTTTGAAAAAAAAACATGTTTTTAGTCATGGCTAGTTGTATGTCGTTTTATATAGAGTTACTAATCCTAAGGGCCTTCGAATTTTGTTATGTGATACTGATAGTAGTAATAGTCGTACATGTTCAATAACAAATGTTGTATACAAAGAGGTATTTTAAAATTTATAATATCTTTTTTAAATTTTATTTCATTGTAATGTTTATTAATTGTAGCGATACAATCCGTGCAACTCACCGGTGAGTTACACGGTATTATATAAAATAAATATGGATTCAAAGTCTTTCTTAATAGTCGAATAACTTTGCTTCTTTACTTAATTCTAGTCATTATCTTTTAGTGTTTAAGACTTTAAGGCCGCCTCCAACAGTTTGATGCAAAAATTGCATCAAATTTCTAAAATGGTGTAAGTTTTGCATCAAATATTTTCTACCAAATTTTACACTAAAAGGAGTATTTCAAATATATTCTTTGTTATCCTATTTAAAATATATGTTTTATTTCATCAAATTTGTATTAGTATTAATGTTATTAGAATGTATGCCGTGTGAGTTTACTTTAATTTGTAATGTAATTTTTATTTGTTATAAGAATGTCTCTACTTCAATATTTATGAATTTTATCAAAAACAATTTTAATAATATAAATAACTTATAACTAACAATATAAATAGAAAACAATTGAATTAATTTTATGTTGTATGGAAACCAAAACACAAAACTAGTATTTTAAACCAAAACACAAAATTAGTATTTAAACCATAACACAAAACTAGTATTTAAACCATAACACAAAACTAATATTTAAACCAAAACACAAAACTAGCAATATAAATACAAACTAAAACGCAAAACTAGTATTTAAAAAAAAAAGATATTGATAGCGCAGGGATGGATGATGAGGAACATAAATCAAGCCTTATTTTATAAGTCCAAAAACAAATCTAAGCGTGGAAGTCAATTGAAGAAGCCAATTTGGTGAATATGATTGAAGTCCAACATGTTTGGAAAAGTTCGAGGGCTTAAACGACATTTTTTGGAAGCAAAAGCCTTAAAAAGTGAGCCCATAAATTCAAGGATGAATTTGGAAGCTTTTTAACGCTAAATGGATGACTTTAGGGGGGTCAAAGTGCACTTTTTAAAATTAAGCCTTTAGAAAAACGAAATTGATAGTCTTTTCCTTATTTTGATTTGTTATTGTTTCCTAATTAGTCTAGGTAAGTTACTTAATTATTTCCTATATAGTTTAGGTAATTCTTAATTGTTTTCTTTTATTTTAAGATTTTATTTCCTTCAAGTATTAGGGTTTGTAAGCCTATATAAAGGCTTCTCTTTCATTGTAAAACAATAACATTGATTATTATTAAATTGAATTGAGTTTTCACAATATTGTGAGCTTTTGAGAGATTTCTTGGATTAGAATTCTCAACCCTTGAACTTATCAAGTTTGTTGAGCTGCAGGCTTGTAGCGTTCCGTAATCTTGGTTCCCAATCAATTGCGATTAGTGGGTTAAGGTTGCACCCCAAGGTTCTAGGGATTACATACGCCCTAGGGTTGAGAGAAGCTCCCTATCTTTTCTTCAATTCTTTGTTTTTCTGTTTTAATCCGCGTTCTTGGTTGGTTCCGCTTTGTCACGATCTTGGAATCACATCAATTGGTATCAGAGCTTGTGAGAGATTTCTTGGACTAGAATTCTCAACCCCTTGAACTTATCAAGTTTGTTGAGCTGCAGGCTTGTGGCGTTCCGTGATCTTGGTTCTTAATCAATTGCGATTAGTGGGTTAAGATTGCACCCCAAGGTTCTAGGGATTAAATCCGCCCTAGGGTTGAGGGCAGCTCCCTATCTTTTCGTTTCAATTCGTTGTTTCTATTTTCAATCCGTCTTCTTGGTTGGTTCCGCTTTGTCACGATCTTGGAATCACATCAATTGGTATCAGAGCAACAAAGAGGTAACCAACGATTTCGTTCTAGCGTTTCCTAACAAAATTTCCAGCAATCTTGTTTCTTTTTGTTTCCTTCCAAAACCCTAGTTAAAAAAAAAAAAAAAATCTGCAAATTGTATAGTGTGTGTTCTTGAGATACCCAAGCCCAATAGTAAAAAAAAAAAAAACCTCAAAATTTCAATTTATCATTTATCCTGTTATTCATTCATTCGTTCTTAATTATTATTCTATTCTTGCTTTCATTGTGGATTGCATCCTACATTGAAAAAAGAAAAAGAAAAAGAAAAAAAAAACTGGAGTATGTTGGAGGATATGTTAGATACCTTTCATTCCCGTTGTACAATCAAAGGAAGGGTTTGTAATCTAACTATTGATGGATATAGTGATACTAATAATTTGGTGAGTACAAAAGTTATTGACAAGTTGGGTATTCATGTCAAAAGGCTTCTTTACCCTTACAAGTGGCTGCATGAAGGTCGAGAAATTAAGGTGACTAAATAAGCACTAATTTCTTTTTCTATTGGGGATTATAAAGATGAAGTTTGGTGTGATGTAATGCCGTCACAAGTTGAGCAATTGGTACTAGGTCTACCGTGGGTACTTGATCGTCGAGTTAAGCATGATGGATTCACCAACAGTTTTTCTTTTGTATCCAATCAAAAGAAATTCACTCTTGCACCTTTGTCACCAACGGAGCCCCATGAAAGAGAAAGATTTGAGAGTGAGCAAAATGTTGAGAAAGAAACACATGAAAGAGACAAGCTTGAGAAAGAAACACTTGAAAGAGAGACGCTTGAGAGAGAAAAGATAGCGAGAAAGAGGTGTGAGAAAGAGAATGTTGAGAGAGTGAAAAGTGAGAGAAAAGTAGAAGAGGGAGAAAACGAAAGTGAGAGTTTTATTTTATATACTAACGATGTTCACATTATTTTTTCTAGCTTTGTTCTATCTATCTCATAGGAATATTCAGATGAGAGGCATGTTTGTTCAATCAAATTCATCAAGATGTTTCCTTACCTCATTCAATACAAGCAAGGTGACGATTCGAGGACGAATCCTTTTTAAGAAGGGGAGAATGATGAGAAACGTAAATCAAGCCTTATTTTATAAGTCCAAAAACAAATCCAAGCGTGGAAGTCAATTGAAGAGGCCAATTTGGTAAATATGATTGAAGTCCAACATGTTTGGGAAAGTTCGAGGGCTTAAACGACATTTTTTGGAAGCAAAAGCCTTAAAAAGTGAGCCCATAAATTCAAGGATGAATTTGGAAGCTTTTTAACGCTAAATGGATGACTTTAGGGGGGTCAAAGTGCACTTTTTAAAATTAAGCCTTTAGAAAAACGAAAGTGATAGTCTTTTTCTTATTTTGATTTGTTATTGTTTCCTAATTAGTCTAGGTAACTTACGTAATTGTTTCCTATATAGTTTAGGTAATTATTAATTGTTTCCTTTTATTTTAAGATTCTATTTCCTTCAAGTATTAGGGTTTGTAAGTCTATATAAAGGTTTCTTTTTCATTGTAAAACAATAACATTGATTATTATTAAATTGAATTGAGTTTTCACAATATTGTGAGCTTTTGAGAGATTTCTTGGATTAGAATTCTCAACCCTTGAACTTATCAAGTTTGTTGAGCTACAGGCTTGTGGCGTTCCGTAATCTTGGTTCCTAATCAATTGCGATTAGTGGGTTAAGGTTGCACCCCAAGGTTCTAGGGATTAAATCCGCCCTAGGGTTGAGGGAAGCTCCCTATCTTTTCTTCAATTCATTGTTTTTCTGTTTTAATCCGCGTTCTTAGTTGGTTCCGCTTTGTCACGATCTTGGAATCACATCAATGGAGATGCCCTTAGAGAGTTTTTTTGAGGGATTTGAGCCAAAGATAGAGTAATAGCGTCCCCCTCGGGGATGAGGGGACACTCTAAGAACTAACAAAGTGTCTATAAAATATTTAAATTGATATTATGGACATCTTTCTCATTTATTAAACCCTTAAATTTTTAAACTTTACATTTCCAATCTCTATAAACGAAAAAAAATGTTCACGTTAGCATTTTCAGAATGGTGCTCAAGGACCACGACACATTACAAGTAAAATATTTTAATATTTTTGAATAAATACACTTGAGTTTATGAATTTAAATAGTTTTTCTTAATTTGACATTTTATAAGATAGATTTTGAAACTCAAAACAAATATTAACTTAATTTTTTTTTAGAGAGTAATTAGAGTTTTAAGTAAAACATAACCAAATATAGGGTTATAACGTCATTCCTACTTCAAATTTCAACCAGGTACAAAGCATCATGTCTAAATTAATAAAACATAACACAAAGTTTCTTGATTGAAAAGTATACATGAGATAATGTTGTACCCGCTCTGATTTTCAGCTACCACCTCACCGTTAACGCTATTCCTGCTCTGATTAAATACGAGTGGAAAAACATTACACCTAAATAAAAAGTAGGTAAATATTTTAGATTAGAACCATGTTCTAGTTGAATTTAGGCAATGGAAGAGTCTCTACTAGCTAGGTTAAATAAAAGTAATGAGAGGCCCTCTAGGCCAAATATAGGTAATCACTGGTTTGATGCACATGTGCATAGAACCTTTTAGGTCATGGTCTGATCCCTGAGATCATGAGAGGAACCTTGAGCATCTCTCGAGCCTCGAGGTAGACCCGAATGGCCCATTAATTTGAAACCCACAACTCATCAATCATTATGTAAAAGATCAATAATTAAAAGTCAGTCTATTATAATAATTATTAAAAGGTACTACTCAGAAAGGGATGTGTAACTGCGTTTTTCCAGTAGCACGATTTATTTAGCATTTGCCCAAATAGTAGTAGTTAGTTAATGTTCATTTTCATTCTTATAAAAAAATTAAAAAAAAAAAATATGTTTAGTTCAGCATTTTGGTTAAAATGTAAGGTTAAAGTACAGCTTATTACTAAATTTAACATTTCAATGATGCAATAGAAAAAAAAATGTATTTTCTAAACACTGAAATTTCTAGATTTTTTCCTAAAATACAAATTTTAAAACGCTATTGTGAAAAAAAAAATTGCATTTTAAATTTATATCTCAAACACGTTTATAAAGAAAAAAGTTGCATTTTAAAAAAGCTGTATTTTGAAAACGTTGCACCAAACGGACTCTAGTGAATTAGTCTTTTAAAGTTATTCATTATTTATTTATATATTTTACATGGCCGGTCCTGAACTTTTGGGGGCCCATGACAAAAGAAATAAAAGGGGCCCTTATAAAAATATAAAAATAAAAAGTTTACACAAATAAATTTCATTTTTCATGATCCAATGTATTAAAAAAGTGCATCACGTACAAACATACAATAACTTTAATGGTTAACTTTGTTTGCTTTGGTAAAAACATTTACAGCACTTGCAATTTAGAAAATAAATCATCAGCATCGATGTCAAATTTGTCAATATTATTTTGGGAGAATCTATTTTCACTATAATATTTGCTTATCCACTACTTCCACTAAAAATCAATTAGGTTAATTAATGTATTGACACAATTGCCATTCAAACCCAATTAAGTTATTTCTATCCTTTATTTGTTTTTACAAATAATATTATATTCAATGGTGCACAAGAAACTAAATAATTTTATATGCAAAAAATTAGAAACTATAAATGAGACATCTAAAAAGAAAACAATAGATAAGTCTAATTTCCTTTGCTTACAAATAAAAAAATATATAAATGACAAAATAGACAAAACAAAGGAGTAACATGAGTTATATAATATTAAATTACGGAGTACAATTTATGAATTTTAAATAAATAACTTGAATAGAAAATTAGTTAATGAATATATGTTTAGCGATTATTTAAAAGACTTTTATAATAAGTTGACAATTGTACATCATTATTTAGTTTTTTAATTTGACAATCAAATTCAATTTAGTTTAAAAATTATTTGAAGAAATTAAATAAAAAATAATTGATAGATTTATTTTTTTAGTGATGATAAATAGGCATAATTTATTTGAGAAGATGAGAAAACAACAATTTATTTTAAGTTATAAAGAAATAAAAAAATTAGGCAAGTAATTGATCGTCAAACAAGACAAGTATTTGAAGGGCAATTGTGTCATGACAATGATTTATTCATTTAATCATTGATAAATGTAATGAATTAGCATAGTATGTAGTGGAAATATACTCTCCCTATTATTTTTTAGGCAACTTGAAGATTAACACAAAAAAAAAGTTAAAACTCCATCCGTTCCTAAATAATCGTCCCCTTTGACTGGACACACAGATTTAAAAAAAAAAATCGACTCTATAATAAATATTGATATAATACATAATTTTTTTTTAAAGCCATTGCACATGTGGTCATAGTTAAAGTATGAAGAAACAATAAGGATAAAGTGGTAAAAGTGTTTTCCTAAAAAGAAAAGTTTAGAAACATGACAATTTTTTTTAAACGGATAAAAAGAAAAATATAACAACTATTTAGGAACGGAATGAGTGTTAATTAATATTTTCTGTTACCAAAACTTATAAATTTAGTAATATATATATAAATTTGGGGCCCCTCAAAATTAGGGGCCCATGGCCATCGCCCCACTTTGCCACCCCTCAGGGCCGGCCCTGATAATAATAATTAATATATGCTAGTATCCATTTATCAAATTTAGTAACTTTTACCCGGAGCAAACATATATATTCAATGGCAAAAACATGTATGAGACTGTGTTATGGTAAGACGAAGTCACTTTGTATCTTAAATGTTTTTACTTTGTTCCTAAAATGTGTCACTATTTTGGACTTAAAAGCGTCACTTTATAGGTGAAATGTCACATCTCATATTAAAATTCCTAATTATGTAATTATAATAATTAAGATTGGCTACCAATTGATCGATGTTTACAGGTTCTAATCAACATCCTTGATATATAACAACTATGTTTAGATACTAATTGTGAGGTCAGGATGAGATTTTATCACTTAACTGTTACTTAGCTCTGATACCAATTGAAATAACTTGACTCTCAACAATACTGTAACACTCCTTGGTACAGAACTCTGATACCAATTGAAATGTCACCTCTTATAGTAGTCAGATTTCTATTATGACTCAAAATATGTTGACAAATGATCTATTGTTAGCTGTTACTTAGCTTTAATATCAGTTGAGAGAATCAGATTCTTATAAACAGTCAATTGTTTTAAAAAACAATTAAAAGAAGACAGTTTTCTGATAAATAATGTGCAACCCTTTAAGAACTACTAAGGCCTTCTTGAGATAGACAGACTTGTTAAAAAGTTATCTAGTAATAACACACTTTAATATACTCACTGATATTGATTAACTCTTAATATAAGAATGACTGTTGGTGATAAAATGATAAAACACCTAAAGTTTGTCAAAATAGTTAAGGCGTTTAAACAACTATAGTTGTGCACAACGGAATTAAGTTCAATCAGTGATCTCAAGACAAGTTATGATTTTATCTTGTGTGTATGTGTGTGTGATGTGTTGTGGTGATTAATTGCAGCAAGCATACAGTTTTATGATTGTTTGAACAAGGAAATATGAAAACATATAAGGTCAGCGTTAAACAAACATTCAATGTAACAATAAGCGATAAGTAAAGAGTGAGGGGTAGAGAAATTGACACAATAATTTATAGTGGTTCGAATTTCAATACCTTACATCCACCGTCCTCACAAGCCTCTGGCTCAATGAGGCAATAATCCATTATAATTTTCTTAATTATACAAATTATTGGGTCGAAGGAATTCTCTCAATTCATTCTAAACTAGTTGGCTCTCAAACTAGGTTCTTTACACAATACACAAAGGGGTTTTTTCTTCTTAATAAAATGACTATAAATAGTCTAATGAAGCTACTATTGTAGGTTCGATGTCACTGCGTGACTACTGCTTGATGTGTAACTATTTTAACAAAATAGTTAAGATGATGCGTTGCTTGATCTAGGCAGTTTGTTGATGAGTGATTTGGATGTAGATGCTTAATTGAGATAATCAAATATCTCAATTTATTCTCTTTTGAACAATGATAGATGTTTATGCTTGCAAAACTTCCTTAAACAATCTATTTTGTCTCTGTATCCCGCTCTCGTATTTGATCACTCTTTTTAAGTGAGATATCTCTCAAAATCATCTACACACTGATCTAAGGGGAGAACTTTACTTTATATAGGCGTTGTCTTGGAAAGTTTCCGTTATAATCTAGTCGTTATACAACGGCTAGATGATCAGTATCTAGCTATTAGTACAGTCTATATGACACTCAACTTGCGGACAGCTTGAACAATATTATTTTAGGGTATGGAACATTCTTTTAGGATTTGTCTCAGTAGCAAATCATTCAATGGGTGTCAATCTGTGTAATATGCCTAAGACTATGCTTGCTCTTGCTTCTTGGCTGTTTATCAAGAAAGTTAGTTGTTATGCATATCTTAGCTATTTGATATTCGCTGTTTGTTGTTTCTGTCATCTTTGGTTATTTCAACTGCATCTTAGATGTTTGTTATTTATTTGACAATAACTCTTGTTCATTTAAGCCTATTGAACTAGTTTATGAGAAATTATCCTAATGTAATTTTATAATATCGAAACTTTGCTAAATCTAAGGTCCAAACAATAGGCCATTAGTGACACATTTCAGAGAAAAAGTGATAACATTTAATATACAAAGTGACACTTTTAAAGCCAAAAATAAATCCGTCCTACCGTAACTCGGTCTTATAGGAGACCTTCTCATATTCAATTTGTTTTGATGATTTTTATATATATGAGTTTTGCTCTAAAATTTGTCACGTAACACAACAAGAAAATAGAGAGGATACTATGAATAGACCAAGAATCTAACACAAACCAGATTCTCACACATCCATGTAACAATTAGACATGTAAACAACATCTTTAACAAGGCTAGCAAATTCATTATGTAACTAGCATTTTTGAAGCTTAAAGCATACAAAGGGAAATTAGTTACTTACCTCAAATTGGAAAATCACACCACAAAAATTATAATCAAAGCCTTCAAAGTAGTTCTCCTAGTCTTTAGCTACACAAATCTGGTCTTGCATGCAAAGTTTGATGGTTGGTTCTTAGAGTGATGAAGAACACACAGCAATCTCACTCTTTTCTGACACACAAACACTCTCTTATCTTTTAAGGAAATCTTTGGAGAATTTGGGAGTAATTGAATCACTCTCACATGGCTAAAGAGGTGGAAATATGCTGGTCTTACTCTCTAGGGACGTGTCTCTTCCTCAGCCAAAAAGAGTCTTACATGTAATTTTTAAATATTAAAACACATACAGCTATCTGATAACAGGGCAATCGCCCTTACTCGAGGCAAAGCAATCGCTCTCCCTTTTGTCTTCAAGGAGATCGCTCTGGGGTAAGATAAGGTGATCGATTTGTCCCCAGATTTCAGAGACCAACTTTCTGTCCACAAGGCGATCGCTTTGTATCTAGTATGTTCAAATGCTAAATACAAAGTTCTAAAATGTAACCAAAGCCATCCCAAATGATTCTTAAGCAAATTTAATGAGTTTACAAACAAAAACACTCAACAAGGATTCCCAACAAGTCTAAGAACTTTGCTAGAATCATAACACAAAGCTTACATGATTGTAACACAACTAATACATGTCAACTACACAATGTATATCATCATAATTCACATCCCTACCATGGCATTCTATTTTTACCATGTTATGCAAATATTTTTATCATGCAAATTTAACATAATAACAAGGCATACAAATATATGCAATCAACACATAGGAGAGCTAGGGTATTACACCTTGGACTTTAGGCCTACCATCACTATCTCTTTTGGCACCACTAGACTGCTGACTAGAGGCTCCCATCTGACCGCCTTTCAATTTAGGACAGTCTCTCTTCATGTGTCCTATCTCCCCACACTGAAAACATTGACTAGCTCTATACCCCGACTTGAACCGACAACTATCTTCGGAATGCCCTAGTCTCGAACAATAATTACATGTCACAGGAGTACTTCGCTGCCCTAGAGTAACAGGAACATTAGAACCTCGCCCACTAACTTGTTGCCTTGATTGCCCTTCAGATTGGGATCTACTCTGATTAGCTCCACGATTTTGGTTAGTAAAATTTCCTCGATGTCCTCTATTACCTCCACTTTGTCCTCGCCCAAATGATTGCGAAGATTGCTGGAAGTTACCTGTACCCGATCTTCCCTTGTGCTTCTCAATATCACCCTCTATCGCATATGCACGATTCACCGCGCTGTGATAGTCTGTGAGCTGTAGTGATAGTAAATGCTTCCTATACTCTGTCTTTAAACCCTTCACAAACTTATGAGTCTTCCTTACCTCATCCGGAACTAAGTAAGTGCAATATCGGGCCAACTCGTTGAACTTGGCTGAGTACTGCGCCACCGACATATTACCTTGCTCAAGATCACAAAATTCTCTCTCTCTCTTGTCCCAAACTACCGCTGGAACATATTGGGCCTTGAACTCCCTCAAAAAGTTAGGCCAGCTAACCGGTATCCCCTGCAAATTTCAGCTTACTTGCAATACCTGCCACCAGTGCTCCGCTGCACCTTCTAGCTTGAACACTGCCAAAACCACCTTTTCATCATCCGTACATCCCAAAGCTGTAAATATTTTAATGATATATTCGATCCATAACTCCGCCTTCGTAGCATCAGGCTCCCCAACAAAGGTTCTAGGTTTCATCTTTAAGAATTTTTCAAGTACTGCAGTGTTATTTCTCTGTCGTACCTCTGGCTGTGGCAGGGCCGGCCCTTGTGCAAGGAAAATGAGGCCCAGGCCTTGGGCCTCCAAAATTTGTTTAATTTTTGGGCCCCAAAATTATGGATTTTAGTGTAAACTACTAAAGATGAGGGGGCTTTATTGAAAAATTAATTTTCCAACCCTTATTCAGCACGCCCAGTCATCATTGCACTACAACAGGAAAGAACAAATAAAAAAAAAAAAAAACTCCCAGTCCCACCCAACACCCAAAGGGCCAACACGCACAAACACACACATGCACAAAGCCACAAAAATTGTGATTTTGATGTGGATTTTGACACAAAGCTTAAAGAGACCGTTGAATGAAGCTAGTTTTTCAAAGAATTTTCGGTAATAAACATACTCTCTTTTTCCTCTTTATTTTATCCAAAATCAGGGCTTTTAATTTGGGGTTGAATAATTTATTTAAGTGATAGATTTGTATAGAAAAATAACATTTGGAGCTTTGGTTGTCGATTATCTTAGAACAATTTGAAGGTAATATCAGTAATTTGTTGAAATTATTTGTTAGTTTGTTCATTGTTGGGTTTCTTGAGATTCTTGAGTTTATATTCGAAATTAGTGTTTTTTTTAATTGGAAATTCTTTTTTTACCTATTGTTACTCATTTACTTGTGTATGAATTGTGAAGTTTGAGGATTTGTTTGGTTTGAGCTATTGTTGTGTATATCTATTTGTTTGATAATATAATATTTGTTGGAATTATTATACGAGGACTTATCCAAGTATTAAATTATTTGAAACGGAATAATGGTTGTTTTTCAAGCACGAAAATTACTTATCGAATCATGTTGACTATTCCGGTTACGGTTGCATCTGGGGAAAGAAGTTTTTTGAAGTTGAAGTTGATAAAAACTATCTTCGGAGCACAATGTCTCAAGAATGCTTGAATAGGCTTGCTATGATATCTATTGAAAAGAACATGGTTGAAAAAGTTGATTATTATACTTTGATTACTGATTTTGCTTCTAAATGTGCTAGAAGAACGACGTTTAACTGTTTAAGTAGTACTTTGTAAATATATCGTGTATTTTGTTATTATTCTACTTTGGAATGAAGTGTTTTGTTTACTATCTTTTATGTTTATTTTTTAAAATTTAAAGAAATAGAAAAATTATGCTACAAACTGGAAAGGCCCGTCTGACATCACCGGCCTTGGGCCCCGAATTTCACAGGGCCGGCCTTGGGCTGTGGTACTACAATTTCCAGCTGTGGTGCCACCACGTCAAGTTGTGGTGCAGCTCCTGCATTAACTCTCTGAGACATTTGATCCATCCTTTCCATCATACTATGGTACATGTTCATCAACATCTCATTCTGATTCTAATTCTGTTCAAGAAACACATTCTGTGGGGGATCGACATTCTCATCGCCTTGTTCACTTCCCCCAGCACCCAACTCAACACGTTTAGTCTCAACCATCTTAACAACCTACACACAACACTCGACGTTAATAACTCAACAATAACCACACCCACCTAGGCCAAGGAACCTATTTCGGTGACAGCAAAACCATTGCTCTGATATCAACTGTGACACCCCGACTCGAATTTTCATACAAAATCCCAGGGCCGGGTTGCCAAAACAACATAACAAGACTTAGCATATAATGAAAACACTTGATTAAACAATAATAAATAAGTCTTCGGCGACACTACTGTCGGAACCCAATTAACAACCACCACGAGTCTATAACTCGTGAGAAGAAATAACAACAATATTAACATCATCGGCCACAACATGCCAGAACAACAATAATACACACCACGAGCCACAACATGCTCGGGAACACTGCTGAGATAAAAGCCAACTGTATAAAAAAGCGCGACATACATGTCGGCTATCAAAAGAATAATACAAAACCAAGTATGACTCTACCCAAAAGTAAATTCTATATAACTTTACATAACCATCGTATCTCTCCAAAAGAAAATGCTACAACAACTGTACGAACCAATAGTACAACCCCGAGGACAACCTGCTATCTAGTCGCGTCCTCACCGAGAGCTGTCTGGCTGGTTTGGATCTAAGGAAAATATTAAATACAATGGGGTGAGTCGAAACTCAATAAGTTACTAAATGCAACTACATGACATGGCATAATGCTCAACTATAATCATAACAAGGTGATAGCATTTCTATACATCACATCTCAACATGAAATATCATCCATGATATACAACTCATGTTAAACACATAGCACTTTGATGTTCACATAAGTGCTTGTAAATAAATCACATAATAAAGGATATCTTTCTCTTTATCTGTCTTTGCGTTGCTCCTGCAATACACAAAATAACCAACGTGTATTGATACTCGTCTATGATGTATTGACATCCTCGAACCTACCGGGTCTCCCCGAAAACCTATCGGGTCTTAACAACCAAAGTTACGCGTATTGCAACAACAGTGGGGCTACCTCCCACCTGTGGCCAACAGATGAGGTGTGTGTGTACTCTGGTACGGCGACTTATAGCGATTCCAAACATTGATTTGTCAAGGCTATATGTCGTCCCACCTTGACTCGTTAACAAATGCCAGCTGGACTCAATGCGATACACAAAATGGTATCTACTCATCTTATGCAATTTAACCCTAAGTTCAAAAGTAGTGAACTTGGTAAATGTCAAGTAATTCATATTACTAAATAACATCTCAACAATAAGCACATATTTGCTCAAGTTTATACATCCACAAAGAGCTAATTTACAAGCCTCTATCCCACAATTATTAGCCATTCACTTAACCAACTTGTTTGAGAGTTCATAATTTTACCCAAACAACCTAGAATTCTCGTAGGAATTTAACATAATTTTTGGTGTATATTATTTATCCAAAATTCTACTTTAAGAATTCATTTAACATAATTGTTCTCTTTAGGTATAGTTGCTATTTGCAACTTTTTCCCAACTATAGTCTTTATTCTCCTCTTAATACAATTCTAAGGTCAACAATAGGGTAAATATCTCACCCAAATCATTTCATACCAAGAATCTAATACAAACAAGATTCTCACACATCCATATAACAATTAGACATGTAAATAACATCTTTAACAAGGCTAGCAAATTCATTATGTAACTAGCATGTTTTGAAGCTTAAAGCATACAAAGGGGAATTAGTAACTTACCTCAAATTGGAAAAGCACACCATAAAAATTAGAATCAAAGCCTTCAAAGTAGTTCTCCTAGTCTTTAGCTAAACAAATCTGGTTTTGCATGCAAAGTTTGATTGTTGGTTCTTAGAGTGATGAAGAACACACAGCAATCTCACTCTTTTCTCACACACAAACACTCTCTTACCTTTCAAGGAAGTCTTTGGAGAATTTGGGAGTAATTAAATCACTCTCACATGGCTAAAGAGGTGGAAATATGCTGGTCTTACTCTCTAAGGACGTGTCTCTTCCTCAGCCAAAAAGAGTCTTGCATGTAATTTTTAGATATTAAAACACATACAGCTATTTGATAACAGGGCGATTGCCCTTACTCGAGGCAAAGCGATCGCTCACCTTTTTATCTTCAAGGCGATCGCTTTGGGGTAAGATAAGGCGATCACTTTGTCCCCAGATTCCAGAGACCAACTTTCTGTCCACAAGGCGATCGCTTTGGCTTTATCCAAGGCGATCGCTTTGTATCTAGTATGTTCAAATGCAACCAAAGCCATCCCAAATGATTCTTAAGCAAATTTAATGAGTTTACAAGCTAAAACACTCAACAAAGATTCCCAACAAGTCTAAGAACTTTGCTAGAATCATAACACAAAGCTTACATGATTGTAACACAACTAATACATGTCAACTACACAATGTATATCATCATAATTCACGTCACTACCATGACATTCTATTTTTACCATGCTATGCAAATATTTTTATCATGCATATTTAACATAATAATAAGGCATACAAATGTGCAATCAACACATAGGAGAGCTAGGGCATTACAGCTTTAGTCTCTTATAATGTTTCAAATCGAAAAATGACAATTTTGTTGCAAAATGTCGTCTATATCTTTAAAAAATACAGAACAACACGCTATGCATCACGATGCACAAAATTGTTAGAAAGAGTAATTGCCTCTCCCTATAAAAGCAGTATCAGAAAGAATTGGAGTCAACTAAACCTGTATAATATCTAAAGCTGCTACTTTTTTGAACGAATTCCACTTCCTCTTCCGCCTAAGAAAGAAGGTCATGTCGCTTTAACGAATAAGCAAAGGACTTCTGATCAGGAATACGAAAGGTCTTTTCGTTGTCCTCGAGGGGAAGCGAAGGAATGGTCGATAAGAAAACCAACAGGGGACCTTGAAGCTTGAAGGATTCCAAATCAAGGCTGGCTGTGGATCCATGACAGCTAGTAAGAGACAATGGTTGGAGTTGTTATTGTTGCCCTAGCTTTGGCGAGAAGGGAATCGTCTTTAGGTTATTGGGGGGCAATTTAGGAACAATTTATTCATTTATCCAGCAAAGTGGACTTTAGCGATTTGTAACAAATATAGTAAACTTTAGCGGTTGAATATCCAAAAAAGTGTACTGGCCAGCAATTTTTCAAAAAAATAAAAAATATATTTGTTTATCCACTACGTCATTAAAATTATATTAAGTTAATTAATTTATTCACACAGCTGTCCTTCAAACCCATCTTATTTAAAAATTAAAATAATTTTCCAAAGTTCACTAATTATTTGTTTTCTTTGTAATTATTTTTCTTCCTAAATAAATTATCATGAAAAAATAAATAATTTTATATGCACAAAGTTTAGAAAATAAAAATGAAATAGCTAAAAGGAAAGTGATTCATAGGTCTAGTTTCTTTGGCTTACAGATAAGTAAAAAATATATACAAAATGTACAACTGAAAAAGGGGTGACATGAATTATACAATATTAAATTACAAATTATGAATTTCAAAGAAAATTTTGAATTGTAAATATGTTAATGAAAATGTAAAGATAATGTACAATATGAGATAATTGTGCAACATCTTTAGTGATTTTTGACATTACAATGTAATTGCTTCAAAAAGAATTTCCTTTGAACAAATTAAATAAAATAATGGATGGATTTATTTTTTTAGTGTTTGACAAATGGACGTAATTGATTCGAGAGGATAAGAAAAGCAAAACAAAAATGTTATTTTAAAAATTAAGAAAACAAATATAGATCGATACAAGTGTGCAAATCCAAAATTTCAAGCTACTAATTTTTCTCTTCGACCTTAAATTTACACATTTTGGTGGGCCCCAAGGCCTGGGGGAGCTCCCCATAAGGACAGGTCTGGTATAACTTATACTCGCTCCGATTTGGATAAATATTCCTAATTTTTATTTTAGAATATCCAACTAATGTTTCTAAAAATTTTTAATCTACTTATTCTCTACCATTCTTCCTAATATACTTTTAAAATTTTATTTAATATAATATATTTCAAACAAACTCAATTATTTAAAATAGTTGAACTCAATTAATGTTTATGGGTATTATGGTCAGAACATATTTTACAGCACATCATTAATTATATTTCTTAATTCCTGTAATTTATCCATTAGGAACATTTATCCGGGACAGAGAGAGTAGAAGATTACAAATGAATGTTGCAACATGATAATTAGCAAATCTTAATTTAATAATGTTATTAAAAACGAACACTTATATTTAGATATTAAAAAAAAAGCACTCATTTTTCTTTAATAAAAAAAAACACTTATTTTAGGACAGAGGAGTAAGTTATTACATCATTAGTAAAAAAAAAGCATGGCACGACTTAGTTTGTATTTTTTTTGTTCCAAAGTGAGTGTTTGAAATAAGTGTTTGTTTTGCAATGAAATTATCAAGTTCATAAATGCCAACTATTGTTTTTTAAATGTACTTACAATGGATAACAAAAAAATTTATACAGCGAAGGATATTCCATTAGTAATGAAGATATGTACTCATAAAAAAAAACCACTTATTAATGGAATATCCTTCACTATTTGACTGAAGTTAGACTCTCATTTTAATATAAAATGATTCACAAATTAATTTTTTTGTAATTTTATAGAAAAATAAAAGATGAACATTTATTTTAAAATAAAAGAAGTTTTTAAACTCTATTTCTTTTTAGTCCCGTCAACTCCTCCATCTCTATCATTTTTTTACATACTTTTTATTTGATTATAAAAAGAAAAGCACACAATTAACAATATTTCGGGAATTAGTGTTAAACATTCGTAGCTAAAAATATTTAAAAATATAAAAAAAACCACAAATTAAATTACTAATTTTTAGGAGGAAAGGCATCGGGCATGAAAACGGCAATAACTCCGCGCGCGAGGGAGAGTTGGCGTGAGACCCTGGCGGGAGGGGGTTTGGAAATTCAGTCGGAGTCTCTCCGAGAGAAGAACACGGGGGAGTGGTGACTTTGGCCTGTGATTTCCACGGTGTCACATTTAATTTACATATCCCAGCCACGTCATGTGGGTCCTTCTTTTTCTTTTTAGTTCTGTATCTGTGTAGACTGTGTCGCGGTTTCCCTGCTTTTCGGTTTCTCTCTCCTCTCCAAATCCTCACCTTCCTTCGATGCGCGTGTATAATCATCTCCTCTTATTTGACTTTGACCAACCAAGATATCCCGGCTTCGAAGACCTTTTTTAAGTTGAATAATATAAAAAGTAAGAGCATCCACAGTGATGACTCTCTATATCACCCTCTAAACACATCATTTTTTGTTTCAGTTTTACTTTTTTAACACTCTAAAAAAAATTTCACTCCAACAAATACTCTCTATACAACCCTCTAAAAATTAAATATATCTCATCTCAACTAATAAATCTAACTTTTATAACTATAAAGAAAAAAAATTAAATATAAAGAAATCAATTAAATTACTTTTGCTGCCTTTGGGAGAGAGAAAAAAAGTAACTATTCACACTAAATCTCTCTCCAAATTACAAGAGAGATTTAGTAGATTTTGGAGATAGAGAGTCAAAGTAGGGTGCCATTGTGGGTTTAGTGGAGCTAAAAATCTCTAAAATTGCTTTTAGAGTGTTGAAGTAGCATCCCACTGTGGATGCTCTAATGCTGTGGATATTTAAAGAGTATTAAATTTTTTGTATTAAATAATGTGTTAGCTGATATGATAGCTGATGTAATGCATTAATTATAATTTTTATTTTTATTTTTTTGTACCACATCAAATGTCATATTAACTGACACATTATTTAGTGTAAAAAATTTAGTACTCTTTAGATACAGATAGTATTACTTTAATATAAAAAAAGATCAGTCTATGAAAGGATTCATGGCACTTTGGTTTCCCAAAATGTTGATATCGACAATTTAGTCCCTCAAGTTGACACACCATGTCAATGTCATTATATGTAACCGACTTGTCTCTAGTTCACAACTTAGAACAAATAAGTCAATGCTAATTCCATGAATGTATAAAAAGGAGGGCACATCCATAGTGTTACATTTCAAATGATTTTTTTTTTTTTCTCTTTTAGTAGTCAAAATGGTGTAAAAGTTTTGGTTCCTGAAGAAATTGGGTTGTTGATGTTATCGGGATTCTTGCTGGTTAACAAAGATTAAGTAACTTTTAATATAAGTTGAGACAATACGTGGAATTAATACAATCTCTATCCAACAATCAAAATACTATATATCTTCCTCTCTCATTGATAAAAAAAAATTCAAAGAATTACAAACCCTCCATTGCTTCTATTAATGTTCAACAACGAGACCCTTAATTTAATCGTGGAACTTCATATTAGTCTATAGTAGATTAATTCATCATAGGTATGGGAAAATGAGGATCGAGGTTTGAGATTTTACCATATTACAACATAAATAATATTGGATGGTATTGGGTTTTCGCAATGGTTTGTTAGGCAATGATTGACCTTTAGGGTGGTTAGTGAGCTCAATTTTTACCGTTTGTTAACTTTTCAGTCAAAAATATGCTCATTTTTTTGCCGTAGTAAACAAATTGAACAAATACAAGTTTGATGATCAGATTGAGTAATTTTATAGCATAACGATAATAAGAGACATGCATAGAATTACAATGGTACCAAAGTGTTACTATTCCCCTTTTTCATGCAAAGAGCTCAAAATACTCTTTTTTTCATGCATAGAAAATACAGTGGCATTAAAGTGTTAACAACAATATCATATATGGATAGAAAGTACAGTGTCACCAAAATGACTTATTTTCGATTAACTCTAAAAAACTAAAAATTTACACAAGTTAACTTGTGTTGTCGTTACAGAGTTACAAAAAGTTGCAACTCATGGCATTTTGCATGTAGTTTTTGTAATTAAAACTCAATTTTTCAAAAAGTGCAACAAATGTATGTCAAAATAATACTCTTTCATTTCCTAAATTATTGTACTGTTTGATTTTTTTTGGTTCAAATAAAATATTTTTTAAATATAAATTTGACATATATTTTTTATTTTTTTAAGTTATAACATACGTAATTCGTAGTATTTTAAATATTTTAAAATTACGTACTCTCTCCGTCCCTAAATTATTATCTTCCTTTCCTTTTTTTATCTGTCTCAGAATAATTGTCTTGTTTGAAAATTTTCCTTTTTAGGACATCATTTTTATCATTTTACCCTTACTTTTTCTCCTATTTTAATTATGAACCACATATACATGGGCATTAAAAAAATTACACTTTATACCAATATTAATAATTAAATAAATTATTTTTTTAATCTGTTTACTGATTAAAAAAAACAATAATTAAAAGACAAAGGGAGTATTTATAATTTAAAAAAAATTAAAAAATGTACGTTAAATTTATATTTAAAAAATATCAAATTTAATTAAAAGAATTCCGAACAGAAGGATAATGTAAGAACAAACGTAAAGAGTATTTGGACATGCTAACCTTGAGATATTTGAAAGAAATCTTTAGTGGAACGGAGTATAGTCGGGAATAGTAACACGCTCCCCAAAGAGAGCGTGATCTAAAAAGGCAACGGACAATGTCCTTCATCATCATCATTAGGCCAAGGGACTACACACTGCTAGCGCCTAGCCTAACAGTAACTGCACCCCCAACTCTCTCTCTCTCTCTCTCGCACACGCACACACACACACACACCCAGAGAGAGTTTTATCTCTCTCCTCTCACCGTCCTTTTCTTTTTCCAGTTTTTCATCCTTATGCCATTAATGCACCATTTTCTTTATTACACAGTTACCACACACAAGGACAACTCTCCTTTGCTTTCTGAAATTTTCTATTTCAAGTGTTTGCCTCAGTCACACAAGTTCGATTTGCCCAGGTAAACATGTTCTGACTCTATATCTCTCTCTCTCTACAATTTTCTGGTTAATTTGTTTTCTTTAAACCCATTATTTGACCTTACATTTCTGGCGTTTCTCTACTTCTTAATTTCAAAGTTGTCAAGTATGGTTTTCCACTTCAACCCTTTTGTGTTTGTGTTTGTGTTTGTGTCTTGTGTACTTGCATTTTGAGGGAGTTATTGAAGATCTGTGTTTCTTTTTTCCCTTTGGAAATGTTTGATTTTTCTGTTTGGTTCCTGAGAAAATAGAAAGGAAAATGTAAAAGAAAAGCAAGAAATTTAAAACAATATTGACAATTGGGTTTCATTTTGTTTGGATCTTAAGTTGGAAATATACTAATTGTGTGTTGAATCTGATCCCTTGTTGTTCTGCCTTCTGCTTCAAAATTTGATTTTTTTTTTAAGATTCCATGCCTTCATCTGGGCTCTTTTTGCTCTGCAGTTTTTTTTTTTTTTTTGCCTTTTTTCCACTGTTTGATTTTGAAATTCAAACATAATGTTCTCTCTTTTCGCAGTTTTTTTAGTTTCAAGTAAATGAAATGATGCTTGAATAGGATACATGGTCTCTCTTTACAAGATTGTAGTTTAATTATTCGAAATTTGGGTCTTTATTGAAGCTTCCATGACCATATCTTTCTGGATTTGCTGTCATATAGGTAAAGTTAGTTTAAAGTGAAGGTAAGATTTTCAACCTAAAGATTATTGTCAATAATTATTTTATTCTATTATCTGTTTTGTCCAATTGTGGTCTGAAATGAAGGTCAATATTAGATAAGTTTTGGGTTTTCATTAGCGAATTACAATTTGCTGGGTGGGCTATCCTATACATTTATATGGCAATTAAATGGGTATCATCTTTTTCCGGCTAATAGTTTGAAGTTACGTAGGCATAAAAAAAAATTCCCGAGTTGCTATTATAAAAATTAGATCCCTCTTTGAGGACAGATGACCCTGATTATGGTGTGCATTTAATATTTGTTGCTCACATGCAAGATCCTTTAAACTATGTTATGGTTGATGTGGAGGTTGTTACACATGCATCTATTTCTAGCTTTGACGGAAGTTATGAATAATCTATTAATTTTATTACTATTTTCTTGATTTGTTTAGCTGGGTTCAGTATGTGTTCACTCCTTCAGCGGTATTGACATTTGACCAAGAAACAGACCCTAGTTTTCTGTGTTAGGCAAACACCCTGGTTTTAGTGCATTTCCTTGTGAGATCTTTGTGAGCTACAGAGGAGGAACTGCTTCTCAGATTTTTACGTCGGATGACCTGTTCTGGGGTCTGAGCAAAATGGGGTGTTGCCTCTCGACTAGTAGTCGGAGTAGTAGTAGTAGCAGGAGCAATGGAGAGGTAGTTACTCCTTGTTGTATGGGGATCAATGTGTGTGGGCCAAAGAGAACGAGGAGAACATTTTCTGACCACGTTAGTGGCTTGCAGCATTTGTCCTCCATTCCTAACCGGATTTTCACAAACGGGAAAAGCCGGAGTTCGTGTATATTCACTCAGCAAGGTCGTAAGGGCATAAACCAGGATGCAATGATTGTTTGGGAAGTAAGTTTTTTGCTTCTTTGAGAATCAAATTTTGCTGATCTTGCCCAGTTTTTATTTATTGATTTATTAAGTTGTAATTTTCTGCAGGATATCATGTCAGAAGATACGACTTTTTGTGGTGTCTTCGATGGCCATGGTCCACACGGCCATCTTGTTGCTCGCAAAGTGAGGGATGCATTGCCATTAAAGCTGTTTTCTTTTATGCATTCATATGAATCAAAGCGAAAAGGGTCTAGTGCTACATGTTGCAATGGGAAGTCCCGATCAGATGGAGCAGATTCTGAGGAGGGAACTGAGGAAAAAGTAGATTCATTATGGAGAGAAGCTTTTCTTAAATCGTATAAAGCCATGGATAAGGAGTTGAGGTCCCATCCCAACTTAGATTGCTTTTGCAGTGGCAGTACTGCTGTCACTATCATAAAGCAGGTATTAGTCATGCCATGTATGCTGCCAAGCTGTTTCCGTACTCTCCATTTTTAATATGCCTTATAGTTTAATTTGCTGTTTCTCAATTTGATTGCAAGGGATCAAATCTTTTCATGGGAAGTATAGGAGATTCTAGGGCTATCTTGGCATCCAAAGACAACAGCGATTCAATGGTAGCTATTCAGTTGACTGTGGATCTGAAGCCTGATTTACCAAGTATGTATTATCCTGCATAAAAGTTATATATGGCCGTTGCCCCTCCATTTGAGCCTCATTATGCTAAACTGTTGTTTCCTTTATTTTTTTTTCCTTCCATTAGGGGAAGCTGAAAGGATTAAACGGTGCAAAGGGCGAGTTTTTGCATTGCAAGATGAACCTGAAGTTCCCAGAGTTTGGCTGCCGTTTGATGATGCCCCTGGGTTAGCAATGGCTAGAGCATTTGGGGATTTTTGTCTGAAAGAATATGGAGTGATCTCTATTCCTGAGTTTTCACACCGGATTCTTACAGATAGAGATAATTTCATTGTTCTTGCCTCAGATGGGGTACGTGTTCTACCTTTGGGTCTTTATGTAATTGATTCTACTTCTATTTTATTTGAGAAGCTCATAGGTAATGAATACCTAGGATTATTTTGCCTATTTAGAAGAGTGGTGCTAAGTTGTACTAATTAGGTATTTGTTGGTAACCATGAGCGGACGGTGCTCATACACACTTTTTGGACAATTAACTAGACAAACACAAAGGTTGTAACTAGAGGTTCGACCAAATAAATGTGCGAAAAGACAAGAATGTGAGAATATGAGAAATGAGATGCAGTCACCCAAAATGTTTTTCTTAATATCACAAGTTATAGATTTACAACTTACGGACTCAGAGTGGAAGAAAGTTTGGTTTTACAAATTATAATGTGTGAAGAGGATTTGTGATGTTCTTTTTAACTAAAATAATTTAGTAAAATATTAATGGCATTTTTACCTACTCAACTCTCGTTTTGGCTCCAAAAAACCATCCACAGAATTGGTGTAATTAACTACTCCCTCCGTTCCAGGCAAAGAGTCCACTTTCCTTTTATAGAAGTCAACATAAGATTAAATCAAATAAAAAGTTTATATACTTTACTTATATTTTAAGAAATAAAATTTTATTAATTAAAAACTATCTTAATAATACTATGGATTACAACTTTAAAAACTTTGTAAAAACCACTAGATTTATGTTAATTATTGGTCAAACTTTAGCTTAGTTGACCAAAAAAAGTCAAACGTGGACTCTTTGCTTGGAACGGAGGGAGTATTTGCTAATGTTTCAGGAAAAGGACCAGAAGCCCCCTGGCCGTCAAGAGCCCATTAAAAATTTAACCGGTAAAATGCTACCAAAACACTTTTTGAAAACTATGAGAGAGAGAGAGAGAGAGAGGGGGAGGGTGTGAGGGGCATGGACCCCTTGGCCTCCCCTAATTCCACCCTTGTGTATGGTGTAGCCTTGTAGGGCATTACTAAAAGCCCCGTTTGAGTGCTCTGGCCTACCTGCCGGATTTTGGTTTGGTGGCTAAAGCCATTGCTTCATTCTATGTGCTCGCTTAAGAGAGACAGAGAGAGATACTACCTGTCCCCATTTGGTAATTTGGTTGGCGTTTGGTTTGATGCTTAAATGCATTGGTTCATTGTACGCGCTGAGAGAGAGAGAGAGAGAGAGAGAGAGAGAGAGAGAGAGAGAGAGAGAGAGAGAGAGAGAGAGAGAGAGAGAGAGAGAGAGAGAGAGAGAGAGAGAGAGAGAGAGAGAGAGAGAGAGAGAGAGAGAGAGAGAGAGAGAGAGAGAGAGAGAGAGAGAGAGAGAGAGAGAGAGTCATGGCCACCATGCTAGAGAGAGAGAGAGAGAGAGAGAGAGAGAGAGAGAGAGAGAGAGAGAGAGAGTCATGGCCACCATGCTAGAATAGGGAGAGAGACAATGACTCATTCTATATGCGCCCCCTCAAGAGAGGAAGAGAGAGATGTCATCTATCCCCACTTTGGTAACTTGTGTAAGCTGCGAGAGCTTTGTCCGTACAAGTGATACCAAACATTCGGGGCAGGTGGCAATAGTCTCTGCACCCTAAACATGTTCACCTGCTCCTCAACAAGTGATGTCCCTTGGCTCAGGCATACTGTTGGGCTACAACCCGCTTGCTTAGCTCGAGTATAAATACTAAGCTTGCTTCAAATCATCACGTTAGACTTAACACTCATATGGAAGATTGCTCAAGATTCCTCATGTTGGCAGCTCCTCTGTCTCTCTTTTGAGTTATTAGCCTTGCTTTCCTCTCCTAGCCTTTCCCTCATCGTGCGTCATGATCTAGTTCCTAGCATAGCAATTCTATCTGAACAAGCTAGTTGTGCCATTTGATATCCCAGTTCCATTTTCGGGGCCACCCCTAAATAACCCCTACAAATAGTTTTATTCTGGTTGGATGTAGCTACAGGAAAACCAAGCAAATGTGTTTTTAGCCATTCGGTAACAGAAACATCTATCTAACTGACCAAGGCAAATACAATGTTTTTCTAGATTTCCATTTTCCAATGCCTTACTGTTCTAGTTTGCTAATATATGAGATTTAGATGAAGTCATACTATCAGAATATTGCACAAACTACTAAAAATCTTTTGGGCTAATTGCGTTTTGAGGTCTGAAGTTTACCCCAATTTACAATTTTGGGTCCAAAATTCCGAATTTAGTTAAACGAGGCCCATTCTTCCATTTTTCTCACAAGATGGGGGTCTTTCTGAATCGCGGTTAACCTTTTTGGATGGAAATTCCTTGCATCATTTTATACAAGCATAAACATGGAAGGATGTTAGTCAGACTTCAGGATATATGCTCTTGGGAGCTTGTGACGTGTCTGTGTTTACGTTGCCTGTGCAGCCTCCCAAGTGCTTGCCCTGTTTTCCGCATGTGAGCCAGTCTACAGTTCCACTCTCATCCCTTTGTCCTCGGTGAACCACGAGTGTGTAACACTAAGCTTTACCCGGCACTTTCTACTTCCCCGAAGCAAAAACAATCTCTTCTCTTCCATTTTTCTTATTGTTCTATACTATTGTTTGTTTCCGCTGCACAACAATAACTCCATCTAGTCCAACAATCCCATGTATATTGAACTACTGAATCCCCGAGTGAGGGGATAGAAGGTAAGTAGGGTAATAGCCTTTTGCACTATCAGCACTGTCCTATAAAACCATAACTGGTCTCACCTGCCCCTATAGACCCGCCTCCTCCTCCTATGTCAACCATGTTAATGCATGACTACATTCTTGGAGCATCTCTCTAAAAGCACAAGCTTTTTGATGAGTTTGCAGTTTAGTAGAGCAGAACTTGACTGCAGATGGAATGTTATGCAATGACTGGTGCACCTGGATTTATCTCGCCATGTGACAAGGGGGAATCTTAATAAGTACCCTCTGTCCTCTATAACATAAGTGCGTAGATAAGTTTGACTCTATTTCATGGGTTTATCAGTCCAGTCCAATCCCGCGAAACAAAGAAACATGCTCGAGGAAGCTTAAAACCGAACAACTAATCCATTAAAAATCTTCAGCAAAAGTCATAAAATCACTTATGGACCTGAAATAGTGAAATTGACCTAAACACCCTTGAATTTTGAAGTGGCAAAATAGTTCTGGAAAACTTCACATTCAAAAATACTTTGTTTTCTTATGGAGTATTTATGATGGGTGATCTCTTACTTGCAAGTTGGCTTATAGATTCATTCATATTCTCTAACGTTGTGATGGTCATTTTATCTGATTATATTTTGCGTCTTCAGATACTGAGACTTACCTATTGGGTTGTATTTACCATAACTTGATTCACTTCTGTGTTTTTGTTGAATTTCTCAACATTCCTTACCATCAACCTGTTGCAGGTTTGGGACGTATTAAGCAATGAAGAAGTGGTGGAGATTGTGTCATCAGCTCCAAGCCGGTCATCAGCCGCAAGGATTGTGGTTGACTCCGCTGCTCGTGAATGGAAATCCAAATACCCTACATCAAAGATGGATGACTGCGCAGTTGTCTGCCTATTCTTGGATGGGAAAATGGATTCAGAATCTGATTATGATGAACAAGGTTTCTCATCTGCTACCCTTCATAGCAATCATTCTGGTAATGCAGGGGAATCCGATGATGGCCAGAACTCTGAACCATCACTGCAGAGAAATTTTACAGTCCGTTCATCCGAAGACGCTGACTCGTTCAGAAGAGTGCCGATTGAGGTAAAAGGAAATACAGAAGCTGTAGTACCAGAAGATCAGAACTGGTCAGGGTTAGAAGGTGTCACCCGAGTCAACTCACTCGTGCAACTTCCTAGATTTTCGGAAGAAAGACCAAGGACATAAAATTTGTTTTACTCAAGGAATTCTCTTTTGTTGTAGTACTATTGTCATCTTGCTCAGTTGAGAAATGTAAAATCTCTTTGGATCGATGGTGTTTTGTTGATAAATTTATGCTTTTTTGATTTCCATTTGGTTCATTTAGCACACCGAATTCACCCTGCGTAGGTTGATTACTTTTGCAAAACTGGAGACATAATAGGACCTGTCATCTGTGCGTCCGCCGTTCATCCAATGTATTAAGACATTTTGATCTACACCCCACATGTACACGAGTCAATTCACGTGGGTTACGCTTCTGGCATTGTTTGCTTCTGTTGGCGAGGGTTAGCCGGAAAAGAAATCAACACTGGAAGTAGCTGATTCAGTATTGGATTCACAAGTACTGAGCCATTCGTGCTGTGTGATTTCTTTGTTTTTTGAGCTTTTATCAATGAAATGGAGTCATGGGAGAATGCAGTTGGTGAACTTTACTAGCTGAACATGCACTATGATATAAGTATTGAGTACTAAGTTTTGACTTTTCGAGTAAAACGGAAGGAGTATTTCATATACATATTAATTATCAGTGATAGCCGTGTAGAGTACAATCACCAAATTTAGGGTAGCCAAATTGAATTGATCTCACCGTTAAATGATTGATGAAAGTAGGGCTCCGTGTTTGTGTCATTTGATAAATAGTACCAAATTTTTTACATTAAATAATATGTTATGTGGTATAAAAAATAAAATTAAAAATTATAATTAATGCATTATATCAACTATTACATCAATTGATAAATTATTTGGTATAAAAAAAAAAATTAATACTCTTTAAATATCCATAGCATTACTCTTGATATATTTTGGAAAAAAAATTCTTAGACAACGAGTACATAGAAGAAAATTAAGCATTTGGCCATTTGCTACACTTTTGATAAAGAAAAATCCCAAAGTAGTAGAGCATTAATTAAAATTGACTAGATACTTAACTACTCATTTTAGAAGGAGAAGCTTATAATATAGTACTCCCTCCTTCAAAATAAGTGTTTCTTATTAACTGTACACGAGTTTAAAATTAATTGACGACTGATGCATTTAACTCTTTTATTTCTTTATAAAAATGGTTGGTCAATTGTTTTTGAATATTTAATTCGTTCATCATATTTATAAATTTATTAGTTTATTTATTAAGATGGCTTGTCAATTATTTGTTTTATTATTTCTGTCCTTCTCTATTTACAGATTTTTATTTATTTATTAAAATTTACTTTTCAATTGCTTTTTTTAATAGTTAGCATTGTTAGGTCCATGTTGATGTGCTTAGAGTATAGGCTAGAGGGGGGAGGGGTGAATAACATATATGACCTTTATTAAAAATTTCATCTGATTTAAAAGTTATGTTGAAAAATGATGAAATAATTAATTAGATAGGTCATCTTCCAGATTTAAGCAACATAACTGATGTAGAGAAATCAGCTGATGTGCATCAGTAGACTTTGAAGACTGCTGGTAGGAAGATTGTGTTACACTTTGCTGATAAATAAAAGTTTAAGCAGCGAAAGAACAAGCAGCATAAGTATAGCAATTAAGATTAAAGCAGCTGTAAACGAATAGGTACAGGTTCATCATAACAGCAAACTTTAAATCTTATATTAGATGCATCAATTACTTTCCACAACCAGATTGCACAAGATATGTAACATACATTACAGGAAAGATAAGTAAATGCTTAATGTAATAAAATAGAATTTATATTAAAATTTAGCAGAGATTTACTCAAAAGATAAGTAAAGGCTAAATGTAATAAAATATAATTTATATTAAAATTTAGCAGAGATTTACTCAAAGATAAACATGCTTAATACATCAACCTAGACTCTCTAACCTAGCAATCTCCTAGGAAAGAAAAAGGAGAGATTAAGAAAGCAAAATCAAATTTATCGAAAATACATTGAAAGATGTAGTCAACATTTATTATGTTGTCTTCCTGTAGTATCAACTCGATAAATTTATTGTGAGAAAAGAATATTATGTGTTGTTTAAATAACTAGTATTTGAACGACTGAGTGCAAAGTACTCGACCAAAAGTGACAATTCATAGCACAATTGACAGCCCTTATAATGCAGTATAAATCTGTCGATATGAATGTAGTATGGATTATTATGCTCTGGTTCTTCATTGGTCATCTTCAAGCTTGGTCAGTCTTCAACCATGAGCAGGATGCTTAGTCTCTAGCTATGGATTTGAAATATAGCTGCTGAAAAGACTGGGTCTTTCAAAGGATGAAATAACTCAAATCAAGAAAGGAGTTCTTGATTAAGCACAACTTCTTTGCCTTAGGAATTTCAGATTTCTCTCCCACAAAGTGTTTGTTCTTACACTTGTGTTTTTCCCACTCTAAGTGTTTATAGATTGTAAGCACGAATATCGCCCTTTTTTTTTTTTTTTTTTTAATGAGGAATGAGAGATTTCTTTTATAGGCTGGAGAAGATGAAAGAGTCGTTGAGGCTTTGGATAAGTTTTTGCCCGTTAGAGATTTGGATTATCAATGTATCAGAGTACATTGTAGAGACTTATGGGCAAAGACCCTTGTGTAAGCTGCCTTGAAATCTATTTGAAGAGTACAGGCTGGATGAATGAGACTTGACATGCAGGCCTGGATTATAGCGCACTGTGTTTGGTCTTTTATGGAATGTAGCCTTGAAGACTGGGATCAAACAAGGAAAAGAAAATGTCTTCAGAATAGTAGTGAAAGCACAGACATCGATGCATATCTTGAGCTGTCAGGAAGATCTTGTAACCGATCTATTTTTTATTTGTAGCTTCGAGCAACGACCGATGTTTCTCTTGAGAATTATCAGCATTCTTGCATTTGTCTGATGAAGAGCATGGCTAATACTGAGATCTGCCGATGTAGGACTGCTGATAAAGATTGCTCATGAGACATGACTGATAGGAATGTCTGCTGGTGAAACATAGCTGGTAAAAATGTCTGCTAGCGTTGGTAGAGCTAATCCATATGAGGAGTCATCATCCATTGGTAGGACACAGACTCAGACATGTACAAAGACTTCCTAGTCTAATGACCTATGCAATAATGTTTCATCAAGCTACCACACTAATCGGTACGCAGCCCTTTTAACCACTTGTGAAACATGCGTTATAATGGAAACAAGCAAATCACTGCGTTGAAATATGCAAACATATACATCAGTTGTTCTGTTTCACTGGCATATTCCTAACAATTATCAGTATGCATAATTGATATCAGAAAAAGAGGAAGAAGAACAAATTATAAGTGAACAGCAGTCATGAACACGAGCAGTCAACCTAGACTTTGGTCTGCTACTTGGTCACTATCATTCAACATTATCTCCAACAAAGCACATATGTAGCTTACATCCCAAAAGTCATTATCTCCGGACTAATCCTATCGTTAAACAATCAGCTGCTTTTAGCTGTCTTCATCATTTCACTTGGTTTATAGTATAGGGCCGTCTTGACTCCATTCATTATCAATAATTCAACATTAAAGCATTAATTGGCAGTTCAAGTTGTTGGTGAAGCCAAATTGCTCTCTCTGGCCTTCAGAACAGAGTCCATCTCTTAAAGCACCACCAAAATCTCACCCAACTCCCCTTAACCTAAATAATAATCATAAACACCAGCTAAATAAATGCATGCGGAAAAGTCATTTTCTACAACAAAATCAGTCTATAAACATAAGGCATGTCCACAACAAAATGCATATTATGCATCCTAAAAGTTATTATCGCCATACTAACAGACCAAACATAATTTCCTAATAACTCCTGTCATTTGTCAATTTGTTGCTTCTTGCTGTCTTCATCAATGTCCATTTCATCCTAAAAGTTATTATCACCATACTAACAGACCAAACATAATTTCCTCATAACTCCTGTCATTTGTCAATTAGTTGCTTCTTGCTGTCTTCATCAATGTCCATTCCAATCATTACGTTTTCTCCTGTTCTCCAACTGTCACCAACCACCAAATGAGAAGATTTCCCATGTAGATTACAAGCATTAACCTTCAATAGAGCGGTAAAATTGTAAAAAGAGAACATTTGATTCTCTAACGTAGATACCATAAGCAATTCATGGAAATCGAAAACAAAAATCTCTCATAGCTGCATATACCATTCAATCAGTGTCATTTAATACTGAAATCATACACAGAAAGAAGGGAGATAATCACATATCTTAGAGAGAAGGGACTAGGTGTAAGACTGTTGCATGCACAAGTTGCATCCTAGAATGAGTTGCCATTCTATATATGAAGTTCAGTAGGAAATAATAATGAAATTTAAGGTCATTAAGGCAGGGAGCTTCTCTTTTGGCAATGATAAGAATATGAATCTTGAATATAAAACTTGAATATGATGAAGGCCAGGACAGCTAATCCCTTAAAACCTTGAATCTGAATCTAAAACAAATAGAAGCCATCTTGGTTACATCTGCATCAAACAAAGAAGAAATTAAGCCCATGTGTTTCAGCGACAACTGATAATTGATGAGAGAACAAGTAGTAATCATTCAGTTTAAACTACAAATTGGTTTTAGAAACTACTTCTGGAGTGATTTCAAAAGAAAAATGCTAACGACTACCCTAAGCGCATTGGTTTAGAATCCTTTTAATGGAATTAATCCGAACTTATTTTACCATTCTTATGATCCCACTAGGAAGAAACCTCTCCAAAACTTTTGTATAAATGGATTACATGAATCGTCCATGTACTTACGTTTTTTCCAAAAATTGTCCCTGAACTTAGACTTGATAAGCATAGGGGTATTAAATATAAATCTCCAAATTTAATAGTTTAAATTTAGAAATGAGACTATTTATTTGGGGCAAATAAAAAAGAAAGCAACACTATTATTTTCTTGGGGGACGGAGGGAGTTTTAAATTATTATAAATAATAACACCATCTAGTCTTGGCTGATTCCAAGACTAGAAAGAATGCTGTAACATCCAAGTATAAACATTGTTGTTGGGGAATTTATTTTTTGGGTTTGCCTGCAGGGTAAGTTCGACAGGGAAAGTTCTACGTTCACTCCCCGTCCAGTGAGGATCCAGATGATTACAATACATGGCACAATTTATGTAAAGTTTCACTTCTCAATGACATTGGTTCCTAAAGCAAGTCAGCATTTGCATTGATTACTTGGAGTTATTAATACTATAAAGCAACTGAATCTCAATCAAATACCATATCAAGTTAATAAGAATTGAGATTTGCAGATCATTACCATGTATTCAAAAATATTGTATTCTAGGGAAAGTGATGCAGGACGCAAACAAGGACAAGAGTGTTGGATCTGAATTATCAAGAATTATTAATTATTGTGTTGTATTTTAAATTAGGAATAAACTGAGTTAAAATTCTTTTATTAGGGGATTATTAGTATTTAGGCTATTCTAGTTTAATTATGTTATTAGAGTCCTTCCATACTTTTAATTCACTAGTCCCAGTCCTTGGGTTTTCTTTTCCTATTGTTATTTCGTTATGTAACCCTAGTCCAAGTAGGTTAGTGATTTATTTTTGTCTTATACTCCCTCTGTTTCATAAAGGTTGTCGTTTTAGAGTTGTGCACACGTATTAAGAAATTTTGTAGGTTGACAGATATACCCTTATTAAATATCTTTCATTTTTGTACCTAGGAGTAGTTGAAAAGATAAATTAGAAGGAGATAACCACTGGGAAAAGATAAAGTATTTAATGAAGAGATAATTAATTGTTGGAACTTGTTAGAAGACATGGATAAATTAGGCAAAACATGCATTAGAAACCTAAAACGACAATCATTTTGAAACAATTTTTTAAAACTAAAATGAAAAACATTTTGAAACAGAGGGAGTAATATCAATGTAATCCCTCATCGTCTAATTAGAGTTGGATAATAATGTTTTAAGTTGAGGCTTTTGCAAATTGAGGCCTTCTGACATGGCTGATCCCTTTCGGGGCTGGAGGCAAACAAGGAAAGAATGGAATTGGACTTGACTTATTATTGGGTTACTTTGTGTTATTATAAATTGATTGTAAGGTAAATGTGACCAATGTACACATATTGTGCTATAAAATGAACTCAAATTGTTAACCCGAAGGGGACCATATTCTTGGTGCCCAAAGACGGACATTCAAAACTTAACGGAGCCTCTAGAGATCTACACACATGGCACATGGAGCAAGTTCGTTAAAATTTAAACGGCTGTTAACGATTTAGGTTCAATTTAAAGCGAAATAAGGAGTACCTTGGTCACATTTGCAATGTTGATATTCCCAAAATAGTAACGATTGTCAAATTGATATTCCCTAAATAGTAAGATGGTTAAAAAAATAGTTTTTCCATTTTAGTTGGGGGTTATTACTCCTTCTGGTCGTAAATAATTATCCTGCTTTCCTTTTTTGTCCATTCCAAAAAAATTGTCTTAATTCTAAACTTTCGTTTTTAGGAAAACACTTTTACCATTTTACCTTTACTTTTTCTTTCTACTTTAATGATGGTCCCACATGCACATGACTTTTAAAGAATATTATATATTAAACCAATATGTATAATAGTCAATTAGTTTTTCTTAATCTGTGTCCAGTCATACAAGACAATTATTAAGGAACAGAGGGAGTAGTATTTAAGTTATCCTAGTCCAAGTAAGATTAGTATTAGAGTTCCTCTTTTTCAATTATATTATTAGTCCTATAGTACTTTAATTCCTAGAAGGATTAGTATTTTCTTTTCAATTAATTAGCCCTAGTCCTAGTAGTTTTAGAGTTTACTTTTGTCTAATAAATATCAATGTAATCCCCCATCGTTCACACACTAACCCTAGATCTGTTTAGACCAAACCCCTTAGCTGTTAACCTGTCTTTAAGTGAACTTGCCTCCCAACTGAACCGCCTTACTGAGCTGGTCCAATATCCGAACTGCCCAGAACCAGGAAAAAAAAGAAAAAAGAACAGGTTTTAGATATCCGCTATGGCTCTTATAGATATAAGCATAGCATACATGCTATTAGCTATGCTAGCTAATAATGCTACGATGCTAGCTAGAGTGGATGCATTGCAAGATACTCTGTCTCGTAGCTTCAAAAACAAGGAAGTCATGCTTGCAGAATTTAAGCTGATTGTCCGGGCCTGACTGAAGAGGAAGAAGCTATACAAGAAGCACTACAAGAGGATATCACCACAATAATAATCGAAGAGCCCAAGGAAGGTGCAATTCAATGCAAAGATGAAGACAAGGAACAAGAAGAACTTGAAGACAATCACAAAGATGACTTCATTACAACTCTAACAAGTGGAAGTGCTCGATAAACAAGACCTAATAAGAGAAATACCCCCCTCCTCAAAAAAACAAGAAAGAGAAAAAGCCCTCATTACAACCGTACAATCTTCTATTAACCCTCTCAATAATAGGGTCCCAGAAGGAAACATATCTAGGGTTACCTCCCAACAGCATCCCAAAATAGTGAAAAGGAAAATCCTGCACTCTACAATCAATGAGATTGGCAAACTCAGAAAGACTTTAATGGATGATCTCATGGCTTCTAATTCTTGACTACTTCAAATATTTTTTTTGTTTGATAAATAAATATATAAATATAGACAAGCGTCAAAACAGGTGACGCGTTCTATGCAGTATGCACACAGGGAGTATACTACAAACGCCATCACGAACCAAAAGAAATGTTGTCTATAAACTCTACAAAAGGGTTCACACTCTTAAATGATGGGAATTTGGAGCTATGTAGAGCTTTTCCTTCCCTTTTTAACATTGCAACTGATAAGAATGCTAAGGTTAGTTTTGTCCTCTCCTTTGAGAATGATAGGGCTATTTGGAATCCAACTTTTAGGAGGAATTTCCAGGACTGGGAGGTGGAGCCTTTTGTTCAGCTATCCGATAATTTATTAGCATCATATTGACAGAGATTGTGAGGATAGGGTTATTTGGAGGTGCTCTAAGAGCAGAAAATTTACTGTCAGATCTTATTTTCGAAATTTGGGGAATTTTGAGCTTGGAAAGCTATTTGGAAGACTAAGGCTCTGGAAAGAGCTGCTTTTTTTGTGTAGGAGGCAACTAACGACGCTATTCTCACAGGGGACAGTTTACGGAGACGGAGTAAAATGTATGTGAACTAGTGTTTCATGTGTAGAGGGGATGGAGAGAGTGTGAACCATCTCTTGCTTCATTGTCCGGTGGCGAGCGAGATTTGGAACATGATTTTTAATCTCTTTAATCTGTCTTGGGTGATGCCTAGTACTATCAAGGACCTTCTTTTATGTTGGTCTTTTTACAATCGTAGAAGAAGGGACTTTATTTGGGAGGTTATCCCTTTGGGAGTGTACTGGGTAATTTGGAGGGAGAGGAACCGAAGAGCTTTTGAAGATGAGGAAATGCCTATGTCTGTTTTGAAGAATTCTCTTCTTCATCTGCTATTTTTTTGGTACACGGATATAGATGGGCCTGTGGCTGATTCTTTTGTAGAGTTCATGGACAGTTTTAGTTCTTGCTATTTTTTTGAGTATACGCTTTGTGTACACAAGACGCGACACCTGTTTTGTCGCTTTTTGTTTATAATATATCTTACTTATCAAAAAAAATATTATTTGAGTTGAGGCTTTTGCCATTGTGGCCTTCGGGCATGGCAGATCCCTTGCGAGGGTAAGCGTTCTTCTCCTCTTTCTTCTTCTTTCCCCCTTTCCTTTTGTTTGTGTACTCATAGGACAGGTCTCCATACCTTGTCCTTCATCAGGAGGCTTATATAGATCACAATTACAATCCAGAATATGGCCAGGTCACTCCAAATTCTCGAGTAACCAGAAAGCATAACCTTTTCTTATTTTCGTTCACTTACACAATTTTTTTCTTAGATATAAGTATGGAGTAATATTTGTGAAGGTAAAGGGCAATCTAGTAAAATTATTTGGATGGCCAAATTTTGCATTCACAAATGAGAAGGCACCATAATTCGGAACATTAAGAAAGTAGCAACCTCCATTGATCATTTACTCATAACAAAATCATATGATCCACGCCAGGGGCTAATGGAACAAAGTTTTTCTCTATTTTATTTAAAATAAAATTTGCCTGTAGTGCATCCAAGCGGATGCCACCTGTGAATATCTCATACGCTAATCAGACATACACCATCATGGCTGTCATAAAAAGTCAGGCATACCTAGGTCAGCCCTGTCACTGAAAACCATATGCAGCACAATTACGATGTAAGTACCATCGCTATTGCCAGCCACCAAGGCCTGCACCACAAAACCACAACCGACTGACCGCCACCAAATAAAACCTTTAGCTATCTGTCAAACCTAACCGAATTAATTTACAAGCACAAGCTGTGAGATTTGATGATGTGTGCCTGCCTCCTCTAAAAAGTACATACAAATATATACATACACAAGGCAGCCTTTACTTTAACTCCACTTCATAGCAATAATCGCTTCCCCCTTAACATGGGAATTGGGATAGTCTTTGCTAGAAGTTTAACTCAACTGAAATGTTTACAGCTTTGTGATCGTCCCATGTTGGGACACACGAAGAAATTCAAGCAAAATAGATTCCATTGTTGTTAAAGTTCGACACAGAGTTCCATGGGCAGGGGCGGAGACACAGCCACTTTATGGGTGCAAGTGAACCCCATAATTGTGGGGTTAACTCATATTTGATACTATTATATGTAGATTTTTGGAGAGATAAACTGAAAATGTGTAAGAAGTCAACCCAGTATTTGGAAAATAATTCTACGGTTATTAGATTTTGACCCTTTAAATCCAAAGATTGGATAACTTTCTTGTAAATTTTAGCATGTGACCCTCTTGTCCAGGTTGGCCACTGGCCAAAGGGGCACAACCATGTTGAAAAGTAAGAGACGGGATAACGCATCTTCGAATTTACAAGTAAACTTCTCCTAAGAGATGTCCATTGATGCATGACGCATTATGTTTAAAACCTAATTCATTAGCATCCAGGGCTAAAGTAAGATACCGATAGCTGCATTTCTCATGCCAATTCAAATCAGTGAGTCCACGATGTTATCCTTCCTTCGGATCTAAATGAACCAATTTTATTCGAGAGGAGAGGGAGTGGATTATATAAACCTGTTAAGTTACCAACTCATCAAAATGTTCAAGTAGGGACCCAACAATGTACACCAAGCTAACACTTCCCCACACGTTTAACCCACTCACATGTGGAGAGATAAACAAAGACGCCTCACCGGGGGCATCACAAACCAAAACGGCAAGCTGACACGTGCACTCACAATATTACGGGTAACAAATGCAAGCGGGATGACTTGAACCGAAAGCCTTGCAAACCAGAGTTGAAACAACCACATTAAGTTACTTACTCATCTAAAGCCTTTAAGTTGTTAGATAGGGACCCTATAATCTATATCACGCTAACAAAACGTAAGATGTTAAACTCAACTTTGGAGCAGGAAAATATCTGTGTTATACTCAAATCTTAACACTATTAAACATAATTACAAGTAAACTACACATATCATCTTCTCCTCCATATGAGCTAATCTCTGTTCATTGCTGAAATGGTTATGGACCTAAAGAAAGCTCAAACTTTTGAAGGCAGCATCACGAATATTGCTTAAATAGAACATCCTGGTTTTAGAGTGTGTACACCAGGAAGAGACAAGCAGGATGCTAAGAAGCTACAACCCCCATCCCACCAATCTGAAGAAAATTGTACTTTGATAAAATTTTATATGTAAGATTCCTAGAAATGAGGAGATCCACAAAAGTGCATCTATTAATAAGGATGTGATGCCGGGCTTGTTTCCTCTAGACATTTAACCATATTTTCTACCATATTTTAGAATTACGAAACCTTAGAGATAATTTTGACAAAAAGGTGCTCACCTGATGAGTCTTTTTTCATGTGCCTCTAGAGAGCTCACTACTTTTGTCACAAGATCATATGGTGACAATCTAGAAGAATTATAGCGCAACCCATATGTCCGAAATGGAACCGATGTGCCTCTGATACCTCAGTAAATAAAAATTGTGGGTTATTTAGTATAAATTTAATTATGTAGCATGTTGGATGAATAAGGATGGAGGTGAAGGGTATAAAAAGAAGATTATAAGGCAATACGGATACAAGGGATCTTTGTATCCAAATGAGGGATGACCCACAAAACTAAGGTGCAGAGGGCTCCATAGTCCCAATCCACCACCTAGACTCCATCGACCATGTAATGTGAGGCTAATATAGTCCACATATTTGGCCTTATCTCTTTGATAGTTTCAGGATGCACCAGATAATCGAACTATCAAAATATACATAAAACTTGTCCCTAAAGCTTCCTAACCGCTCTCCAGTCGTGAAAGTGATTAAACCTTCTATGAAGCTTGCTGAGATTCTAGAAATGAGGAGACCTAGAAAAGTGCATTCATAATACAAGATTCTTAATACATTTTTGAGAAATTCCAAGCATATTCCTTCAGAGGTCGACTTTCATTTGTGGAAATGCCTTCTGCAATATATATCAGTGATTTGCTCTTCCGTTTTGTGGTATTTTTACTCGAGTTCTCTGCTACTGGATATTTACAATAGAAAGTGATTTTTGATAGCAATGTTTTCTGCTTGGTTATAGAACACTCAATTTTCCATTAATATAGCACACTTCTGTTGCAAAATAATTTAGTAGTTTCATTTTGACGCGCACCAATATCTTCAATCTTTTGCTTAGATATATTGCTTCGCATGTGAATCTTCCTAGTTTGAGTAGCACACTTCTGTCACAAAATACTTCAGTAGCTTCATTTTTGATGAGAACCGTAGTTCGAGCCAAGACTCAAGGCCCAAGTCAAGTGAACCAATTATAGTCGATTGGGTTCAAAGTCACGCAAGCCCATTCGAGGCCCAAGAGGAGGAGTTCACGCATGTTCTTGAAGCTCTCATGACACTTGTGCTCATCAAGGCCAACACAACGCAAGGCAGTGAAGAACGGATCATATGTGTGTTGGAGGGGTATTCGCATGAAGAGCAGAAATTCCTGGCAACAGAGCGCGCTCTGTCTCTTCTAAAGCGATCGCCATGGATTCTGCCTAGCAAGTGATCGCTCTACCTCAAAATGAAGCGATTGCCCTGGAATCTACCTGGAGAGCGATCGCCCTGGGTCGCTTTAAAGCGATCGCCCTGTGACCAGTGTGATGAGTTCTCGCTGCTTGACAGGAAATTTTGGTATTTTAGGTATTCTTAAGTATTTTTAGATATGTTTGTTTCCTATTAAAACGTTTCCTAGGGTTAGTAGGATTGTTAGGCCTATATAAAGGCTTCTCTTTCATTGTAAAACTTTAACTTTGGATATTGATTAATTTGAATTGAGTTTTCACAATATTGTGAGCTTTTGAGAGATTTCTTAGACTAGAATTCTCAAACCCTTGAACTTATCAAGTTTGTTGAGCTGCAGACTTGTGGCGTTCTGTGATCTTGGTTCCTAATCAATTGCGATTAGTGGGTTAAGGTTGCACCCCAAGGTTCTAGGGATTAAATCCGGCCTAGGTTTGAGGGAAGCTCCCTATCTTTTCGTTTCAATTCGTTGTTTCTATTTTTAATCCGCGTTCTTAGTTGGTTTCGCTTTGTCACGATCTTGGAATCACATCAATTGGTATCAAAGCCACAAAGAGGTAACCAACGATTTCGTTCTAGCATTTTTCATAAACTTTGTTTTCATCTTTCCTATATTTCATTGGATTCATAGTTTTCTTCTTCCCTACAAAATTTCCTGCAATCTTTATTTCTTATTATTTCTTTCCAAACCCTAGTTACAAAAAAAAAAAAAAAGAGGATTAATATTGCTCCAACGAAAATCTCTTGAATCAAGAAAATAAAAGCTTGATCAAGAAGTTGCAAAAAGTCAAAAAAAAATTATTAAAGGAGCCGAAATTTGTGGACAAAATTTAGGGTTTTGGAAAATTGCTTGAAAGTTGTCAATTTCATCAAATCTTTCCAACATCCATTAAAATTTATTTTTTTCCTGCTTTCATCGTGAAATTGCATCTCACTTTGAAATTTTGCCACCAAAATCTAAACTCTAGATTGCATTGTTTGAGTTTCAACTCGTGACGTTTTCAAAACTTGCACTCCATATTGATAATTTCGTGGGTAATAGAATCTCTTCAAGAAGTTGCGAGTTTGTGAGTGAGAGAGTTTATACATGAGCAAATTGTGAGTTGTGTGTGTTGTCCCAAACATGTTTCAAGAAGGTAATGAAGCAGCTAGGGAAGGCCAGGAAAACTCAGTTGAACGGATTGTCCGGCTGATGGAATCTCAACGATTGGAATCCCGTCAGTTGATGGAGGATATTGCTCAGCGTTTGGCTAGATAGGAGGAGAGAGGGAAAACACAACCTCAAGGAAATCCACCTCGATTCCAACCAAGGAGGGGGAGGTATGTAGACGAGGAGGATGAGTGGGTAGAGAGAGAGTATGAGGATGAAAGGCAACGAGATCGGATGGGGGAGAGAGGATGAATAACCCACGTCAAGAGAGAGGAATCTCCAACATAAAAATGAAAGTTCCTCCTTTTAAGGGTAAGACTGATCCGAAGGAATATTTGGAATGGGTTAGAAAAGTTGAGGTTTTATTCGGGTGTAATAATTATACGGAGGCCCAAAAGGTCAAACTTGCCTCTTTAGAGTTCACCGAATATGCTAGTGTGTGGTGGGAACAACTAGTGATCAACCGAAGGAGGATTGGAGAGGGTCGTATTGACACATAGGAGGAAATGAAACGTATTATACACAAGAGGTTCGTTCCAAATTACTACCACCGAGACTTGTTGAGAAAAGTCCAAAACTTAACTCAAAGGAACAAATCGGTGGAAGAGTATCACAGGGAGTTGGAGATGACCCTTATTCAAGCCAGTATCGATGAGGAGGTTGACGCAATGATCTCTAGGTTCATCAATGGCCTAAATAGAGAAATTGTGAATGTAGTCGAGTTAAGGGAATACGATGAGATGGAAGATGTTGTTCATGCCGCCGTCAAGGTGGAACGACAACTTAAGAGGAGGGGTATTTTACTCGAGGTTACAATTCGTCGTCATCTTTTCAAAGCCCTAATAAATCCAAAGTCGAAGCGGATAAGGACCCAAGTGTTACACCTACCAAGTCCTTTGGGGAAACTTCTAGGGGTAAGGAAGTTGATAAGGGAAAGGGTGTAGAATTCAATACGCCTAAGTCGAGGGAGATTGTTTGTTTTAAGTGCAATAGGAGGGGTCATATTGCATCTCAATGTCCTAATAAGAGAATTGTAGTTCTTCGTGGGGGAGAGTATTACTCGGAAGATGACAAGGATGAGGGTGTGGTGGTAGATAGTGAAGAAGATGATACGGATATCGCCGAAGCCGCATGTGGGGAGACTTTTGTGGTGAAAAAGGTTTTGAATATGCAAGTGAAGGAGCATTGTGATCAACAAAGAGAACATCTCTTCTATTCTCGTTGTCTCATTCAAGGGAAAGTATGTGATCTTATCATTGATAGTGGTAGTTGCACGAATGTTGTGAGCACTGAAGTCATTGAAAAATTAAGTATCCCTGTTGTACGACATGCACAACCTTATAAACTGCAATAGCTTAATGATTGTGGAGAGATCAAAGTATCCAAACAAGCCTTGATTTCTTTCTCTATTGGGAGGTATAAGGATGAGGTGATGTTTGATATGGTTCCCATACAAGTGGGACATATACTCTTGGGAAAGCCATGCCAGTATGATAGACATGTGATACATGATGGGTTTCTTAATAACTATATTGTGAAGCATGATAGCAAAACCACTACACTTGTGTCTCTAACACCTCAACAAGTGTATGAATTCAAGGTCTTAAAAAACAAGAAACGTGAGGCTAATGAGAATGAGCAGAAAAATAAAGAGAATGGTGGGAGAGAGTTGAGAGAAAACCCGAGTGGAGAAGAAAGAAAGAGAGACGGAGGTAAAAATAAGAGGGTGGAAATACGAGGGATTGAGGAAGAAAAACAAATAGTTGAGAAGTCATATGGCATTGAGAGAGCGAAACCAATTCTTTTTGCTAAACCTAGTGAGGTTATGAGGAAGTTGGGGAAGAATCAAAGTGAAATCGTTCTCTTTTCCAAGGAGAGCTCTTTTTATGCTAACATTTCACCTCAATTTTCTATTCCATGTGTTGTCACTTCTCTACAGGTTTTCGTTGACGTGTTTCTTGAAGTAAGCAAGTAAGTTTTGAGATTCAAATGGGGCTATGAACTGGGTAATGAGATTGTTGTAGTCCATGCACTTTCTCAAAGGTTTGTCTTACTTTCTCTTTTTGATACTAAGTTATTGGGCTTAAAAAACAATGAGAATTTACATGTTGATTCCCATAATTTTTGTGGAGAGCATGGATATTATGGAGAATGTGGTTGCACTCAGTCTCCTAAGCATGTGGAGGATTTCTTGTTTCATAACATTGTGGACCTACCTCGCATGACTAGGATATGCTCTTCTTTGCAGCTAATTTTGTTTTCTCCTAGTACTCTTGATCATCTTGCTTTGTGTTCTATTGTTGAGTTTACATGTCATGTTGAAACAAGAATCATGGAAGATCGTGCGTTTGCCAATATTAGTGGACTTGCATGGTAAGTTGCATGTGAGTGTATATTCTTCTATTGTTGTTTTGCGTCCTTTTGATGTAGGTGATTCGAGGACGAATCCTTTCAAAGAGGAAGGGAATGATGAGAACTGTGGTTCGAGCCAAGACTCAAGGCCCAAGTCAAGTGAACCAATTATAGTTGATTGGGTTCAAAGTCATGCAAGCCCATTCGAGGCCCAAGAGGAGGAGTTCACGCATGTTCTTGAAGCTCTCATGACACTTGTGCACTTAATCAAGGCTAACACAACTCAAGGCAGTGAAGAACGGATCATATGTGTGTTGGAGGGGTATTCGCATGAAGAGCAGAAATTCCTGGCAACAGAGCGATCGCTCTGTCTCTTCTAAAGCGATCGCCTTGGATTCTGCCTAGTAAGCGATCGCCATGGAATCTGCCTGGAGAGCGATCGCCCTAGGTCGCTTTAAAGCGATCGCCCTGTGACCAGTGTGATGAATTTTCGCTGCTTGACGGGAAATTTTGGTATTTTAGGTATTCTTAAGTATTTTTAGGTATGTTTGTTTCCTATTAAAACGTTTCCTAGGGTTAGTAGGATTGTTAGGCCTATATAAAGGCTTCTCTTTCATTGTAAAATTTTAACTTTGGATATTGATTAATTTGAATTGAGTTTTCACAATATTGTGAGCTTTTGAGAGATTTCTTGGACTAGAATTCTCAAACCCTTAAACTTATCAAGTTTGTTGAGCTGCAGGCTTGGTTCCTAATCAATTGCGATTAGTGGGTTAAGGTTGCACCCCAAGGTTCTAGGGATTAAATCCTCCCTAGGGTTGAGGGAAGCTCCCTATCTTTTCGTTTCAATTCGTTGTTTCTATTTTTAATCCGCGTTCTTGGTTAGTTTCGCTTTGTCACGATCTTGGAATCACATCAATTTTGATGATCACTCAAATCTTCTATGTTATTTTTAGATATATTGCTTAGCAAGCGGATCTTCCTTGTTTAGATAGATCACCACAATTATTTACTTTTTAGTTTGGACAGCTATTGTAAAGAGCCTTTGCTTTGACTAATGCTCCATTTCCCAATTTGACTTGAAATGGACATGATGCATGTGACTAGGTTGCAAAGGATGCTCTTGTCCCAATCATACGATTGCTCCACCCACTCTCAACGTACTAAAAGTCTTTTCTTTATTCAGTGGGTGGAAGACAAAGATAGCTCCTTGTCCATTTCATTGCTTGATTCTTTTCTTTGGTATAATCTACTTAATGATTTTTCTTGGATTTCAATTTTTTTACTACGTACTTGAATTCAATGCAATGTTGGCATTTTGTCTTTATGCAAAACCAGGCCGTCAGATTGTCTTTTTGCATGTAGCACATGGCAGATAATTTTTCTTTACCGCTTTCTTCTTTCTTTTTGTTCCTCCATTGTTGGTTAAATCTCTTCTTCTTTTTCATTTTTATCAGAAAAGAACAGAAATAGATTAATAAGAGAGAAAATACGAAAGGACTGATGAGCAATCCATCAAGGCAAAAAAGAAGAAAATACAAGAAAACTCAAAAGGGACAAGCTAAAAGAGGAGCACGTTCCAATCACGCTGAATTACAGAAAGCAAGATTTCACGGAAAAAACCCCTCAAAAAACCCCTCGCCAACGCCCAAAGAGAAGCCGTGAAAATCACTCTATCCCATAAGAGCACTAACGACAAAGCTGGATTCTTGAAGATCGTGGAATTCCGCTCAGTTCATATGCACCAAAGAACATCTCTTCTAGAAATTACTCTATATTTTCAAGCTCCTTCTTTACAAGTATGGAAGATGGTTCAACCGACCTTCATTCATGAAGAAAGGTAATAAAGCTTATAAGATAAGTTTTGTCTACACTTTGACTATACATTACTTGGTCCATCCTAGAACCATCTAAGAGACAATACTTTGTTGACTAGCTTAAACCACATCACAAGGCCAGTGGATTAGGTCTTTAAATACCCGTGCATCCAACATCTAAAAACAAAGATACGCCACCACTGTTGTCTTATCAATAGAACTTTTGATTTACAGCCCTTTATTTCATCTTTATTCATGGAACATCCAACATTATTCAAAGTTTTTTCAAGACCAACATTTTTCTTTCAATAATTTAACATTAGCAGAACTCTCTTAATCTTGTTTAAGATTTATGGAAACTTGAATTTCTCAAAATAGTGTTATATATGAAGAACCTAAAGAAAAATCTTCAAAAATGAGCAACGAAGCTATATCACTAGAACCTTAACAACACTAAAGCATTCACCCCTGAGCAGTTAAACCATAAGTCAACAAGCTTTCTTGAGAATCATTAGCTGATCAGCTTGACCACAAGTAAATGTAGACAAAGGCTGAATTGACATATGTTAGAATGTATGGCTCGATTCTAGACAAGGGGGCCAGTTCCCAAAGCGTAACAAGCGGAGCATAGCGGCACAGTCACGCAGAGAAAACAGGCGTGGCCCCGCGGCGGCCGCGCTGCGACAACTTCGCCAAGACATGTTTTCCTTATTTGTTTTATATTTAGGGCTAAGTCTCGTATCTTATATATAGGTTGTAACCCTAAAACGTGTATAAGGTTGGAATATCAATATACAGCAGTCTTAAAAACCCCAAATACTCTCTTCTCTTCCAATTCCTAATTCCTTGATAATTGTTATTTGTTCAATTCATTGTTTGCTTGCTTCCGCTGTCTCACAGTAACATTGATTAAGTTGAGAAGCTTTTCATAAAAGAAGTAAATTGAACCCCCAAAACAAACACTAACCCTTGCTCTCTCCCACACAAGGGATCTAAATTGGCCTCTAAATGAAATCCAAGTGCACCAACTAACCAACACCCAATGACCCAATTCATATTCCACCTCCACCTAAATCCCCCACCATTCAATTCATCTTCTTCTCTACCCAATCAATAGTACATGAAGAAAAGATTTCACATATTATACCGTCCCATAAAAAGAGTCGCATTTGACAAGTCAGAGATTTTAAAATATTGTTTTACTTCGCTTTATTTCCTTTAAATTGCACTAAATTTATGCTTTTTTGTGTATAATATACACAAAAAATATCAGGTTATTGAAATGAAGGAAATTTTTTTAAAAAAATGATGAAAATTTATCGCTTAAAGTTAGAGATGTGGCTCTCTTTTTGGGGACAAACTAAAATGGGAGGCATGACTCTTGTCTGGGGACGAAGGGAGTTACTAAGCTGAAATTGGGAATTGAGCACATAATTAGAAATGGGTATTACAAGAAATACGAAATTGAGCACAATATAACAAATGGGTATTGCAAAATACGAAATCGGAGCACATTATAGAACAAAGGCTTGTGACAAGAAGATAAAATGGAGGAAATTTTAGTACAAGAAAATACGTGAATTGAGCAACAAAAAGAAAAAAAAAACGAATAAATCACCTCAAATGCCGACCATCTTGAAGATAATGAAGCAAAGGAAAGCGAAGAAGATGAGGAGGAAAAGGTAATCAACGAACACGAAGAATCTACTGCTCTTTATCTTCTTTACTGATTGCTGTTTTCTGGGTTCCTCCACCGGCTCAAGCTTGGCCATCTCAGAAAATTTCCAGATCACGATCTCTCTCTCTCTCTCTCTCTGAATCTTCGGCGGGTAGTCGTTTCACTAGTTTGTAACGCGCGCGCTTTTGTTTCCTTATGTAATCATCACGTGCGCTACATGTGATAGCCAACCCTTATTTCTTTTATTTTCATTTTTCCCACATTAATAATAAAGACCTTTTCAAAACATAGTATTTGATAATTGTTCAACGCCATAATAGAACCATTCCTTGAAAGAGATAGAATTTCCAACCACGAAATTGGAATTGAAATCCGATCCTTCAAGCTAGTTAGAGAGACTTGCATTCAAAAAGCATATGTTTCAATATTTATTCCTCTTAAATGCAAGTGTTACTTCTCTCTTGACTCACTTTTCTTTTGATAGATTTTTCAAAACTAAAACCAAATGATGCTAAAACCTCTTTATGAAAAGAGAACTTTGGGAGGAACGTGTACCGGCCAAAATTTGCTCCACACTTTCTTTAAGAGAGGAAATCTTTGAGCATCTATTTGTTTCGTCTAGCTGCAATTTGAAAATCATTATTTATCTGTGTTGGTTACAATTAGCTGAAACAATAGCTTGTTTGAACGGGCTCAACCAAAACTATTACATGTGACAAAGACACCACGACACAAAACACGCCAGGTGGATGATGCCTAGGTGACCTATGAAGCAAGTTGGAGATAAACATCTACAAGTTCGACCGTGACGACCTGGTGACCATGATCTACCAGGTCGCCTTCGAACTCTACGTGCCTACTTGCCGAAATCGCTAACCTTGTCGCGCTACAGTGCGACCTAGGTAGATCCTAGGCCGACCATTTGAATAGCTCGCAGGCACGCGAAGGTAGAGTCCATCTTTTTACTACAACTCAATCTTCACTACGGTCCTTGGCGGACACGCTACCTTGATCCGAAAGTTACGGGATCTCATCACATCTCCGAATCCGAAACTATTTAGGGCTACAAACTATTCCCTTATATATATAGTAGCATTAGAGACATCAAAAGGTACGTGCAAATTATACCCAAAGCTATACTCTGTTGAGCATTATTTTCTCTATGAAGTATTGCTAATTCTCACACAGGAGGGTTATTGTTGGGACATCCCAGCCTTCTTAACGGTGTTTTCTGTTGATCACAGGCTTTTACAAGTTATTTCTTCAAGAACGCAGCAAGAGCAATTTCAGCAACATTAGCCTAAATTCTACTAGACTACACACTTAGCTCTTACATGGAACTGACATGATCATCAACACTTTTTTGCGTGATGTCCAAGAGCCTTAATATAATTGATTCAAGCCAATTTTTGAAGGTGGTGGTGCTTGTTACTGCTCTCCTAATTTAACATAGCAACTTAGATTAGGTCGAGGTCGAGATGTAGATGTAAATATCGTAAACATAATTGAGGAGTTTTCTTTCTTTGCGTCAATATGTCAACTTCTTTTCTTTTGTTAAATGTAATAGAAAATTATACAAATTGCACGTAATGCTACTAATACAAGTAGATGTGGTTTTAATGATGTGATTTTTTATTAAAGCAATGTCTTTTGGATTTTCCAAAAACTAAAAATGCTAAGTGAAATTATTTAACAAATACTCTTTTCATTTCACACAAAAAGTCCACGTTTGAAAAGTCTAGTAATTAAGAGATATATAAGTAGTATTAGAATTTATCATAATTACAAAAATACTTGAGCATAGTTAAAATGTTTATAGTATAGGAGGGTAAAATTAAAAGGCTTATGAAAATTGTAGGCATAATTTTTTTAAAGTAGACCGAATAAGTGGAACAATTCAAAATAAAGTAGTAGACTCTTTACCTGAAAGAGATGGAGTAATTTTATATTCAAGTTTAGAAGGCGACTACTAGAAGTTGGGATGATTTTAATTTTTTTTTAAATTAAGGATCCTTTACAATTCTTTCATATATTTTATTCAACTCTTTTACAACTAGAGAAAAATAGAATCATTATGTTATCTTAAAGAACGATATAATTATTTGGTCTCTCAGTTTTACTAAAATTATGCATTTGGTCCCTTCTCATTAAAAAAATTTAATCTGGTCCCTCGATTTGCATTTTCTTAAAAAATTTCCCCCTTTCGTCGTTATCGTTAGAATTTTCGTCTAATTTTTTTTCAAAATGTCCAAAATACCCTTATCCTCATTAAATTAAAGAAATTAAATTGCTTGACTTTTTCTCTTTTGATTTTTGAAATCCACCACCATCTCTTTCTCTTTTTTCATACTTCCTCCGACGTCCAGCACCGTGACCAATCGGACTCCAGTCTGTTGGCTTTTTATGACATTGAAACAGAGATTTGAGTTGGTTTTCCTTGGGATAAAAGTTGGTGGGCTTAAAAGAGGAGGCTGGACAAGGATAAGGCTCTAAGGAAAGACAGTTGAGAGTGGGTTTGAGAAAATGTGCACTTCTGAAAGTTGGGTTTCCACCAGTGGGTGAAACCATAAGCTCTTCTCTCTCCTCCATTAGAGATTCAGTTGATGATTCGGCCGCCATTGTTAGGGTTCATCAAAGAAAACAATTGTTCTTGAGAGAGAGAGAGAGTGAGAGATTTGTCCTGGAGCTGGAGCTCTCTGTTTTGATTCACAGATCTAAGACTGCATTGAAGCTCTGAGGTAACGAGCTGGTTAGGTCACCTCGGCTAAGTTATTGACAGATCTACTTTAGCTAAGGGTGAAGATGTCAAGGACGACGGCGGTGTTCTGGAGGATCTAAAACTCCTCCCCCCCCCCCACATCACTGTTGTCTTAACTCCGAATTTTGATTCTTCTCTCACAGATTGACAGAGGGTGAATCTTTGCCATGGAAGAGCAAAAAAGGGTAAACCCTAGATTGTGAAAAGCAAAGGGGGGGAGAAATAGAGCAAGCAAGAACTCACTTGGGGTTCAAATTATTGAAGAATAGGGGTTGGGACCGATTTATAGATAACGGGGCATAATCGTCGGGATGTATGAAGAAAACAACTGCAAACTGTAGCATTGTAGTTGTTGTGGTCAATTATTTTCCCAAATGCGCACCATTGCCGTCGTCGTTGCCCAAACAACCAACATTCGCCGCTACCTCTTTAAGAACTCGGGTAAACCCCTCCCTCCCTCTCTCTCTCTCTCTCTGTGTGTGTGTCCCCCCTCCCACATCATTGTTGTCTTAACTCCGAATTTTGATTCTTCTCTCACGGATTGACAAAGGGTGAATCTTTGCCATGGAAGAACAAAAAGGGTGAACCCTAGACTGTGAAAAGCAAGGGCGGAGGGGAGAAAGAGAGCAAGCAAGAACTCACTTAGGGTTCAATTTCTTGAAGAATAGGGGTTGGGATCGATTTATGCTTCAAATTTATTACGGGCTTTTGGTTTATCATAAACTGGGATTCTTAATCTTGGGATTGTGTGTTTTCCGTTCACATACACACACACACGCACAGTACACACAGAGAGAGAGAGAGAGAGAAAGAGAGAGGGGAAGCATAAGGGTATTTAATAAAGGTTAAGGGTATTTAATAAAGGTAAGGGTATTTTAGGCATTTAAAAAAAATAGACGGAAATTCTAACGGTAACGACGAAAGGGGGAAATCTCTTGAGAAAATGCAAATCGAGGTACTAGATTGAATTTTTTTGATGAGGAGGGACCAAACGCAGAATTTTGGTAAAGTCGAGGGACTAAATAATTATATAATTCTATCTTAAATTAGAAGGCAAAAGTACTTTTGGACCATTAAACTTTTCAAGAATTTGCAATTAGGCTATTGTACCAAGCTTACGGCCTCGACCTGCCCCATTTTTGGACAGCAACTAACTTTTTCAGTCAAGTAGATGGGAGATTCCAGTTTTACCCTTTGAAAAATGACAAATATGCCCCTATTCTACTCATGTGCACTGCACATGCTAGCTAAAAGCATGAATGATTTACTTTTCATAATATCCTCCTCTCATCAAATAAATAAAATAAAAATACTGAGGTAGAAAATCAATTCAATCCACATGAACTCTGTTGGGCAATCTACCTTTAATTAATGCTTAGGCAGATTATTGAAGTAGAAGAGATAAGGATGGGGAGGGGAAGGGGAAATATTTTGTTATGTCACTGTAATTTCACTTGCAAATGGCTTAAGCTTTAGAAGTTTGTGTTTTCCAAGTAGTAACCTTTACCACTTCGAGAATTTGTTGATTATCAAGCAAGTGGAGTTAGGTCTGGGAAAATTCAAAATTTAAAGGATTGGAGATTTTAGATATTTGAAGATCCCATCATCTAGGTTTGTTCAGTCCCTTCATAGCATCTGAGAATCAAGATTTCGGTTCCGGTTTCAGTTTTTCTCGGTTTTGGCTTTGTAGTCCTTCTTAGTTTCGATTGGTGGTGACACGAATCAAGTGGTCGATAGGCGGATCTGGTGGCGTTGATGGCTGGTCTAGTGGATCTGGAAGTGGGGATGACAGCTCTGGTGGTTTGAAGGTAGATCTTGTGGTGGTGATTACAATTTAAATGGTGGAAATGGCGGATCTTATGGAGACGACAATGGGTACTGTACTGGTAGCCAAACATACTAGGTTGTGGTGGAGATCTCTTGGTGTTTAACTTTATTACATTCTTAAATTTTAAAGCCTAGAAAAGTTTAAAACCTTTTTTTGTTAGTATGAACATAGAATATGTGATTTTTACTTTTAAAATGTTTAGAACTTCACTCCATTAGTATTAAAATGTTTTGTTAGTCTTAAATTTTTTTGTTACTATTATTGTGTTTAGAATATTATTATATTTTTTTTGTATTTATGTTGATTTGTACTTAATAAAATGTATTTACCAAAATAAATACTCAGTTAAAATAGATTATGATATTGTTAAAATTATTAAAAGTTTGTGTGGCCAAGTGAAAGGTTAAAATAGAAATTTCACACTCAGTTAACGGAGAAACTGAACTTCCGTCCAAAAATGGGGCCGGTTGAGGTCGTAAGCTTGGTGCAATGGCCTAATTGCATAAATTGAGAGTTCAATGGCGGCACTGCAAAAATTTTAAAAGCTCGGTGGCCCAAAAGTGCTTTTTGCTTTAATGAAAAACAAAACAAACAAACCTTTAAAAAATAGCATACATTTCAATAGCCATTTGTAAATGTCAATCAGGACCCCCCACCCACCCCTCCCCACCCCACCCCACGCCAATTTGTAAATGTCAAATTGTCAAAACAACGAGGGATGCTGCTGACTCAGGATCATTTCGTTATTGCTTTATGCTGCAATTGTATGTAATCGAACATAAGTATCTGACAACTACCAATAACAGAAGAACCGATTGCATTTTGCTAAAAAATTTCTATATAGATGGATTTGAGCAACTTGGGCAGCCACCAGCGTGAGTGTTGCTCCCCCTTCTCCTACATTTAGGAAAAGAAAAAGACGAAACAGAAAAAACCACTATATAGTATATGGAGAGAAGCAAGAACAAAGTTGAAAGAAGTTATAGCAACCTAAATCATGTATTAACGTACGAGTTCAACCTACTCGGTCTTCACCATATTATGATTGTCGTGGAACAACGAAAATGATGGTCCAAGGACCAAGTACTTCTTCACTCAAGGATCTTCTCAAGTCATTTATGGAATTTGTCCTGTCAAGAACACAGCAACAAACGTAGGTAACTGCTCTTTTCAATGTGAAACATGATTCAGAAAAACAGTAAATCTACTCTGACCATTTATTTTGGTTCTGGTGTGCTAGATTCCCAAAGCAATTTGAAATGCTAATACATGTGAAACAAATCTTCACACTCTACTGCACTGAATCCTTTGCTAAAGCCTTAAGGCATTGCTGCTATGGCAGTAGCATTTCTCTTTTGCTTTTGGTAATATGGGCAAATGTTTTTCTGTCAAAAGACAGGATTCAGCGAAACAAGATTCTCAATGACTGTAGGGCTTTTCATTGTACCTCAGAGATATTTGTTGACGAAGAACTAGATATTGCTTCAGATGTGGCCTTAGTAATTCGTGCTTCTGATTTCTCATTAGAGTATCTGTTAAGGAAAGGGTTAGAAAAAAGATAACCAACAGATATATAAAATGCTGTTCGCTTTTGTCCTGTGGCTCATAGTTTTTTCTGTGGTTTTCACTCTCTCTCTTTGTTCCACTAATTCTCTCTATATCTCTTTTTTACTTTCGGATTCGATCATTACAAAACCACAAACCAAAAAACGGATCATCTATCCAAAGTCCAAACAGGGCCAAAATATGCAAGGTAAGATACTTACGTTGAGAGAATGGTGACCCATATAAGCTCCACACAGTCCACCCAAAGAAGCCTTTGCTCAACGGGAATTAAACCATAAGTGATCAGGTGTGCAAATGGCCAAAGTTTCCACCCTGCCTGTCAAGCAAATATCGGTCAATAGAAGGCCAAACAGAATCCCCAACACATGTACCACATATATAAGGCAATTCAGAAATGCTTCCATCTTATTTTTGAATTGTCCCCTCAGAATAATGTACCTTTTGATGGACTCCATGGATTTTATCTAAAACCATATAATATCTAAATGAAAAATCATTCTTCAACAGTGTTACAAAGGTTTCAGTTGTTATGTAAACTTTCCTAGGTAACACAATCAAGTAGTATAAGGAGCGCACTAATAAACAATGCCGATACACCACACATAAAATTTTAACAATAGGAAAAGATCTTGGTAACAACACTACCATAACAAGTGACTCAATGGAACTGAAAGAAGCCATGAGGCCCATGACCTTTGAGTGGTGTGAAGAACAAAGAAGCTTAATCACATATTAATTGAATATTGACTTTCACTATATTTTTCTATTCCTAACAATGGAAATAGTAAATCTCTTTCCTTTTTTCTTGGAGAGCTATTTGGTGCAAAAGCTAAAAAGTTTTTCTCTCTGGAACCTTTTAGGTTGCTGACATATTTGACTTCATACATTTTGCATTCTCACATCATTTTTTGCCAAAGCATACTCTTTCAATATAATAGAGGGAGAGAGGATTAACTAAGAGGAAAAATCAGCTCAATCAATAGAAGGGAATGCATGGGAGGAGGGAGTGGTAGACGTGCATTAAAATCTCAACCAACTATTGAAAAATACAACGCAACCAATTTAACGAGAATGGTTGAGTAAGAAAAGGACTTGGTACAATGGCAATAGACTCAAACGATCACCTGTAAAGAATAGTGAAAGCTAACCAAGAGATGGATTGAATCTCTCATGGCCCGAGATATGACCATAGTACAGTATGTGATACATTCAATCATATCCATAATGTTATTTGGCCAATTTAATTAATATAAGGTTTGAACCAAATAAAAGTGGCAAAAATGGGTTCTTATATGTTCAGATGTTGGTCACTCCAGAGGAAGTTCATAGTCTGAACTTATTAAGCTAAGACCACAGTATGTTGAACTTAAGAATTGGAAACATTGGAGGGATTTTTTTTAATCTTAAAAAAAAACATTGGAGGCCTTTTTTCTTCGTCTGAGGATGAACTCTACTTCTATCTCACTCTTCCCTAAGAAAAAGAGAGATTGTAGTGATAGAGATTTTAGACCCATCAGCTTTGTTTCCAGTGTTAACAAAATTATTGGTGCTATCAGTGATGGTGGGCTTGGTATATACTAGTGATACTATTTTGGAAGTGTAGAGTGATCTTGTAGAGGCTCTTTAACTTCTGATAAATCCAGGGCCGTTCCTAGCATTTTATAGGCCCGGGACAAAGTTAAAAGAAGGGCCCTAATTTAATTATCAAATATTAATCTCATGTATTTTTTTAAATTTAATTTCTGAGAGACAAAAATAATTTTTACTATCAGTACAATTTCAATAACGGGTTTCTACTTAGCTGAAATTAAGTTTGGGGAAACATTATTATCTAGAAAACTGAACAAATTTTTGCCGAATTTCAGTCTCGTAAAGTAAAAAAAAAATACTCAATTACTCGAATCAACAATCATTGTAAGAATAATTTGGGATTCTTGTTGCTTCGCACTTCTATTTCATGGTTCTCTTATCAATCACTCAGAACTATGACCTCAAATTAGTAATTAACTAAATTGAAAATTCAATGTAACTATGTAAGATGTGAATAAACTATCAAACTCAAAAGTCACAATAAACAATTGAACAAACATAATTCAAAATTTAACAAATAAACAAAGTCAATGTCACTTTCAATTTTTAAACACACAAAAACATTGTAAAAAGAAAAATAATAATTAACAATGTAACAAAATTTAACAAATAAACAAAGTCTCAACAAATAATTGAACAAACATAATTCATAATAATAACAAAAGCTTTGAGTTTGGGCCTCAGTTCAAGAAATTTGGATACTATTTTTAGTTTACATGTATACTAATACTACAAGAGTTAAAAAAAATTGGGCCCCTTATTAATTTGGGCCCTGGGCGGGTGCCCAGCCTGCCCGCCCAAATTAATAAGGAACTTCAGGTTCTCAAGATTTGCACATCTCCAATCGCCTAGGAAAAGAAAGACTAAAGACTACTCTTCCTTTACAATTTTCACCTATCATTTGGTTTGATCTTCTCTACTCTCTCGTAGAGGCATTGCTGCTCCTGAGTTTTAAGAGCTTCAAGAGGGATAGGACTTTGGTATTTCTGTGGTATTACAACTTCTTCATATACTTCGGTGTTTGTGGACAAAGGAGTGTCTGGATAACGAGGTGAAATCCTTCATTTTCCAGCTTAAGAGGAAAGGTTCTTTTATTATTATTATTCTTTTAAGCTTCTTTTATGACTTCTTCTATGGGGTCTTTTAGGGGAATTTCGCACTAAAACATTTGTAGTTATTTGGACGCAGTTTTGCTAGAGCTTTGGATGGCTTTTGCACTTTTTAATTTTCCACTTTACTAGTAAGGCAAATCAACTTCTTGTGGCACTTTGTACTCTCTAACTAATTAATAAAATATAGTTGAACTGGTATTGGTCACTTATCAGTCTCACCAAAGGCAGAAGCACACCCCCCCCCCGGTACTTAACTACTCTTAACAGGTCAGGTGTTCAAGCCTCACCAAAGGCACCATTGTTGTTTAAGCCTCACCAAAAGGCACCATTTAGTACTGTGCACTTCTCTTAACAGAGAGGTCAAGTGTTCAAGCCCCACCAGAGCCACTATGGTCCTTCATTACTCCTGAGAATAGAATCCGTAATATCTCCCACAATCTTGGCCATGGTCACAACGCGTTGCCTCAAGACTTACCCAGTACTTCATTGCTCTCCGTAGGGAGGTCGGGTGTTCAAAGTACCAAAGGCACAATTTTCTCTAGCCATATCAAAGGCACCATATATTCTTAATTGTAACCTTTCAAAGTATTAAATAATCATAATAAATATTGGGATAAGGTGTATGTCCCCTCCAACTTATAAAAAAATAATAATAATAATAATTAATTAATTTTGGGAAAACAAAACTTACATTAAGCTTTTGTAACAAGTAACTCTCCAAGAGAAAAGAAAAGAAATGCGCTCTTTCCAAAACGAAGGATACGGAAGCAATAGTGAAAAAAATTCTCAACTAGGTAGAATTGTCTAATCAGATTCGACTTTCTTGGACTGCTGAGGTCAGTTCATACCAATGTGATGTAGGACATTAAAACGGCCCGGTAGATGAACTCTAGATTCTTCATAGACCACTACTGCTTAATATACTTTAGCTCAAATTAAGCCGGATTATTTAGCAAATATATTTACACAATTTAAGCAGTCTGACTTCTCCAAAAAAAAACAAGTCTGAGTTTTAGACAAAATGTATTTGTTAATACTTACAAAGAGACATAAGGCAACAGGCGGTAAATAACAATTGTGCCCACACCACTTTTAGATTGCAGCCATAATTGGGTTAATAAAGCTCTAGGGTCAGGTTCATACGCATGGTAAACATGCTAAAAACTAAACAAGATTGGAAAGTATCCAAACTAGGGCTTCAAATCTTCTATCCCACGGATGTGATAGAAAATTTGAAGCCCCAAACTAGCGTAGTGTTAATGGGATAGAAGATTTGAAGCCCCAAACTAGCGTAGTGTTAAATCAGAAGGTTTCCTTACCGTCAACATAGGCAAAAACGTTGACTTCAACTCTTCTAGTATATTGGCAGGTGATTCCAAACGCAAAAAACCCAGGGCCACAAAATAGATGCTGTTCCACAATGCTGCCCAAGCAGTTTGGTCAAAAGCAATTTTCGCAGGGACCACCCACCAATCCTTGGAAGGGATAAGAGCCTTAAAAACAAAGCAAATAATATCAGCCATGTAAAAGGACACATTTCAACAAGTTTGTAGGATAACCACAATATAAATCACCTCACAGATTTGATAATAGTAATGAGAAAGGGATCCATGGAGAGCGAATCCAACAAGGCCAGATCTGAACAGCCGAACCCTATCAAACTCCAAAAGAGGCTTCCCTTCATAACACTGCACAATTTTCACATGGAACTCATAAAGAAAAGGACAGAAACAAATTGAGGATCAAACAAAACCATTGAAGCACAGACTGACTTGTGCAATCCAATCGCCTATGGAGTAAACAATCCCACTTATCGCCATTTTAGCCAATACAGGATTTGCTTTTAGAGCTTCTTCATAAGCAATCCAATTGTGCTCAGGGACATACCTCAGTACCTCATAAATGGTCCATCCCTGTACAACATAATAAACAATTAAAGATCAAAGCCTTAAATATGGTTAAACATCACCTATAACGACAACCATGGTCTTCATTAAGAACTCATCAAGGGTTCACTTGATACCCTACCATTCATGTTATAATACTTCCTCATCATACACCTCTTTGACTATTCAAAGTCAACTCAACTATTTCTCCCAACGGAGGTTTGATGCAAATTAATTAATTTATTTCAAATCATAAAAATTTGCACTTTCTAGTATTTGTGCGGAATGAAGAGTATATACACGGAGTATGTGTATACCCTATAAATGGAACAAGTGCAAATATGCACAACTCAGGATTAGAGTGAGTAAAACATGAAGCCAATTTTTAAACGAGAGCTGCTATTTACACCTCTAAATTTACTTAGTACACCCTCCTGAATATTTTTAATTTTTCAAAATGCTAAGTACACCCCTATAAATTCCTCTTCTACCTTTACTAATATTTTATTCAAAATTAACTAAAACTATTAAGTACAACCCCACCCCAAACAAAACTCATCCCCTTCCTCCTTCCCACCACCACCACCACCAGTCAAGCCCACCTCCTCCTCCCTCCTTTCCTCCTCCTCCTTCCCCCTCCCTCCTTCCTCCTCCCCTCATAATCCATCGTTGCATTGAGCTTTATTTATATATTTTTTTAAAGTTGTTCGGTCACACACCCCCACCAATCAAGCTCTCATAATCCATCGTTGCATTGAGCTTGTTTTTTCTTTTTTTTAAAAAGTTGTTCTGCACTGTGTGACCGAACACCTTTAGCAGTATTCGGTAGGGGGCTACTGAACAATAATTAAAATAAAAAAAACTTAACTTAAAAAAAATGAAAAATAAATAATGGCATTTAAGTTAAAATTTATAATGGTATTTTTGTAATATATGAGGGGTGTAATTAGTAAATTTTGGGGTGTAAATAGCAACTCTCTTTTTAAATAGAGAATCGCTATTCACACCCCTCAAATACTAAGTACACCCCCTTCCATTATTACAAAAATACCATTATAAAACTTGACATATTTGTCATTTATTCGATTATTACAAAAATGTCATTAATCAGTACCCACCGAGCAAATCTAAAGTTGTTCGGTGGGTACCAAACACCTAGCGATTGCCGAACACCATTTAATGGAGGTTGAAATCAAAATAGAATTTTTTGGGGTGTGGCTTTGTGGGTTTTGATTTGTTGTTAATACACTCAGGCATTGAGTTTTTGAGTATTTGTAAAGAGAATTTTGTTGGATGGAGATTTTGCAATTTTTTTGGAGAGAGAAAATGAAGTTTATGAAGCTTATGTGTATTTGTGTGTGTGAAATTAGGGGGGGGGGGTCCGCAGGAAAGGGGGTGTGTGTGTGCGAAATTGTTGGAGATGAAGGGAGAAGGGGGAAGGGAAATGACGGAGAAGGGGGCTGCCCACTGCTGCTAGGGGAGGAGGGGGAAGGGGGAATGACGGGGAAGGAGGAGGAAGGTGGGAGAGGGAGAAGGGGGGGGTGCTGGGAAGAGGACAAAGGGAGGGGTAAAAAGGAAAATTGAGGAGGTGTACTTAATAATTGGAGGGGTTTACAAATAATGTGGGTGGTATATTTAAAAAAATGGTGTACTTAGTAAAATATAGGGTGTGAATAGCAATTCTCTTTTAAATATTCTCAATTGGAAAATGCTAGAAATCTCATTATTTTATCTCAACTTACGTGGCAGACTAACCGTGTGTGTAACTGGTTGACCTAAATGAAAAATGCTACCTCTACACAAAATGCATTTACGGCATGCATTAAAATATTGTACATTGGTTAAAATGTATAACAATTAAAGCTTAATATAGTACGTGATTCTGTATACATAGTAGTACGTAATTCTGTATACGTAGCATTACCCATTCAGAATAGTTATCTCTAACCCCCTTAAAAAAAAATTGTTATCTCTAACCAATCATATGCACAAATGCACAGCTTAATAAAAAATTGAGATAAAATCCTGGGATTACAGTCATTCTTTTCAACTTAACATGCACATTAAGTTGAATAATTCATGGAAATTACAGAAACCCATCAATGCTAATGACACTGGACAAGAAAAGTATGAGTTAGAGAAAAAAGAAATTTGAAAAGCAGATAAAACTCACATGCCAATAATCATGATCAATGGAGAGCAATCTAGTGACTGCAAGAGTACCAAAACCAAGAACAATAGTAGCATTAATTGCTTTGCCCACAAACCTATCAATTTCTTCAGACCCATCAAATGTCACTTCTTTTTGTCTCTCTTCTTCCTTTCCAATCCCAGCTTCTTCTTCTTGTTTGGAAATCAAGCGGCTGGACTTTTCTGTAACCAAGTCTTTGTCTTCTGCTACAGACTTGACAATCCTAAAGGATGTCCTGTTTCTTGATGGGGTTGATCGGATGAAAAATTTAGACGGGGGCAGGGAAAAAGAAACTGAAGATGAGATGGGTTTGGTGGGGGGAGGGAGTATGTGGGTTGGGATGATGCTGTTGAGAGTAGACATGGCTGATCAAGGTTTACGATGAGAGAGAGAGAGAGAGAGAGCGGGGGGTGGAGGATGAAATGGAATTTTGAGCTGCGTGATAGGACTTTCTTTCATTTCTTTCCAAATCCGCTTCTCCTTTTATTTTTCTGGTAATGACACCTCTCCATTTGAGACTTGAGAGTTATCCCAATTTTTTGAATTTTTGGGGGCCAATAAAAAGGTTTTTTTTATTTTTGGTCAATTTCAAATAAAAAAATTTAATTTTAATTATTAGGGTGATTATACTTTTCAAATGTTCTCACAACGAAAATATTAAGTTTTTTTTTTTTTTTACAGAAGTTAGTCGCTTGTTATGAGACTAGTTGGAGTTATCTTATGTTTGGTCATTACTGACGTTCGATGATAAGTTGTTTTAGGGGTAAAAATCCTGCCATTAACACACATTTGAGATTTTAATAACTAAGGTGACTCATTCTCACACGTCCACACCAAGCAAAAGTTAACCACAGTAGTCACGTGACTTGTCAATGTTGTGAAGACATTTTAAAATTAATCCAAATCAATGACCAAAATTGAATTTTTTTCTTTTTTTTAGTAGGTCTCATGTGAAACTGTTTTACCATAAGACGGAATCAATTTGATCAATTCTCTACATTAGTTATGTGAAATCGTCTTACCGTAAGATGATCTTATCTAAGTTTTTGCCCCTTTCTAATGGATAACTACATTTGAAATCGCCAAAATTAGTTGACTATTATATTATTTTTGGAATGAAGTAACATATTAACGACACTTCACTTAATGGTGTAACTAATATTTTTGTTTAAAAAATACATAGGTGCTAATCGTAGCCCCCGGAGAAATTAATAGCTTGTCATTTTTAGTAAATTACACCTTTTTTCCATTTACACTTTGCCACCTAGAATGTTACACTTAGAGCATCCACAACAATACCTCCCTATATCACACTCTAAACACCTCGTTTTCCGTTCAAGTTTTACTTTTTCAACACTCTAAAAATAAATTCACTCCAACAAGCACTCTCTATATAATCCTCTAAAAATTAAATATCTTTCATCTCAACTAACAAATCATTATATTTTTTCTCTTTTATTTATATTTTTCCACCACAATTAAAATAAAATATTTTAAATTTTATATACTATGAAAAATATATTATACTCTCTTCGTCCCTAAATTATTGTCTTGTTTGACTCGGTACACGAATTAAGAAAAAATAATTTATTTGATTATTAATATTAGTATAATGTGTAATAAATCCCATGTGTATGTGGTCTATAATTAAAGTAGAAAGAAAAAGTAAGGGTAAAATAGTAAAAGTGATGTCTTAAAAAAAAGTTTCAGACAAAATAATTATTTTGGAATGAACAAAAAAAAAAAACACAATAATTCAGTCACTATTCCTACTAAATCACTCTCTATATTTAGAAAGTGATTTAATTGTTTTAAGGGATAGAGAGTTGATTTAGGGTGATATTGTAGGGTTGAGGAAGTTAAAAATCTCTATAAATAATTTTAGAGGGTGCTCTAGAGAGCACCACTGTGGTTGCTCTTAGACCCCTTGATTTTTTTTAAGATTTATATAATAAAACCCAAACCCAATCAGATCTCACTCTCTCTCTCTCTCTCTAAAATTTTTGTTCTCTCTCCAAGCGGAGGCCAGGCAAGTCTGACTCTCTCTCTCTAAAATTTTTGTTCTCTCTCTAAGCGGAGGCTAGACAAGTCTGAATATTTTATCCAAATGGCTATTAACTCGGACGGGAAATCTAGCTCAGATAAATTGGAGGTAATTTTGAATTTTTACCCCTTGAATTTTTAAAATTTTGAAAAATTTATACTTTACCCCCTGAGTTTGTTAATTTTGTTAAATCGTGTAAGTAAATAGAAATTTACAATTTTTCCACTCTGACTTTGTTAATTTAGATAAGATGTTTAACTGAATGAAAAATTTGCACTTTACTCTTCTTAATTTAATTTTGTAAGCTTTAATGTTACATATATAAACACATAAGTTCATTTCAATTGATGCGTTAAATAAATATTTGTTTTAGTTCTATTAGTTGAATTAATATTATTAGTTGTATTATTTATAATTAATTAATATTATATGTTGCTTATAATTGTTAAACGCTTAAATATTTACAGGATTGTGAGCCTATAGATAGAGCCGGCAAAATCGGCCCGGCCCAATGGGCTGGTCCAGCCAACCCGACTTTAGGGCCGGCTGGCCTCTAGATTTGGAGGCCCGATGCAACTTTGGGCTGGGCCGGCCCGGCCCGATTTTGAGACTCGACCCGATGGTCTTACATACGGGCAGACAAAAATGTCAAAATTAGTGTAAATTAGCCTGAAACAATGCGTCGACCCGCGGGCTGACCCAGCCCAGCCTGATATTTAGAGAGGCTGGGCTTTAGTTTTAAAGGCCCAATATAAATTTGGGCCAGTCCGATTTCAAGGCTTGCCCCAATAGGTTGGGGTTAGGCTGGCCCGGCCCAGCCAATTGCCAGCTCTGCCTATAGATGAAGTACTTTATCCGGATGTGAGCGGGTGTTTTGTTACAAACACAATATTTGGCAGTAAAAATGTAGCAGTGTATGGATTATTGATGTTGGTCACACAAATAAAATGTATTTCGTAATCAAGCGGCATAGAAGTAGGAATAAATGCACTATTGTGTGTTTTGGTTGCAAAAGAAGTGGAGCTCCCAAATATACTAGAGATGTTGATAAGAGTGAAAGAAAAGTCCGCGGGTCGAAGAAAATAGGTTGTCCCTTTGAAGTTACTGTAGTGTAACAATTTGGTGGTAATAGTTAAAAAGTGCATGTTGGCGAGAATCGTCGACACAATCACCCAATTACTCCGTATGGTTAATGGCACAGATCGAGATTGTTACTGAAAGAGGATTATGAACTAGTTAAAACATTTACCCAAGAAAATATGAAGTTGAAGCAAATCTAGAATCATCTGCGAGCTACAGATCCCGATAAAGTGACCTCGCTACGACAAGTTCAAAATTTGGTACAGAAAGTCTGAAGGAATAGCATGGGGGTTCAACACCAATGCAATTTTTCTTCAAAATGATGTATGAGCATGTCTACCACCATTAGGAAGAATTTCATGATGATTCGGTAATTCTCAAATACGTCCTGTTAATGCACCCAAAGTCAATTGATTTGTTGAAAAAGTTTTCGTAGTTCTCATTATAGATCTAACGTACAAAACAAATAAATACAAGTTGCCATTGTTGGAGATTATTGGAGTGTCACCGACGGGGAAAAAATTTCACGTTACGTTTGGCTTCATTCATGACAAGACCACAGATTATTTCATGTGGGTATTGGAAAAGCTGCAAAATTTGTTTGATTTTCTGGATATTTGTTCACATGTATTTATCACTAATAGGGGGTTGGCTTTAATGAAAGCAGTACAGTATTTCTTTCCCAAGGCCCAACTTATGTTGTGTCGTAGATATATAGCGAAGAATGTGGAGAAACATTTGGTTCAAAGCATGAAGACTAAAGAATTTCTAAAACATTTATGAATATGTGGCATAAAATAGTTGAGGCAAGAACAGAGGAGGAATTCGAAATTGAAGTGGCTGAGCTGGAAGCAGTATGGGGCCTTCGCTTTGGGATAATGAAATATGTTAAGAGAGAGAGGTTGGTTTCATACAAGAAGAATTGCTGTACTGCGCGGACCAAAAATTAATGGCATTTTGGGAATACTACGATGAACATGTATTATTTTTATATTTTGAATTAATTTTTTTTAATTATTAGAAGTTATCAATATTTTTTTTATCATCTCGTAGTAATTAATGTGTATAAAATTGTGTGAAATAGGGTCGAGAGTACTCATTCGCAGATGAAGAGATGGTTAGGCTCAACGACAGGGGGTTTCAACATGATATTCTTAAACCTCCACAGTAATATTGAGATGCAGCTGAACGAGATAAAGGTCCAATTTGAACAATCATTAGCAGTTATCCATCCGCCCACTAAGTCAAGCTGGGTGTTTAGACAACTTACTTGCGTTGTATCTTATAAGGCTTTAGACTTGATGGCCAAGGAGTAGAGTAAGCGAGACCAAC